>CM035161.1:67643895-67793895 GCA_020205615.1 Panax quinquefolius
GATGTGGATTATTTATTGTCGAGTCCAACGATAAAAGTGATGAAAAACCTTTTAAATCATAAAAGATAGTAGATTTTATTCTCTACTCGACTTTTTAATGGATCGCTTGTTCCACCAGTAGCTTAAACTTGATGTTTGTTATATTTTATCGCTTTAACATCGTCAAGGCTAACGATAATTTATTCTCAGATTATCTTAGTCATAATATTTCATCGGGCTAGTTGAGCTCACCCTTTTACTTTCATTGTTCTCTTCAGAAATGAGAACGTAGTAGGACTAGCCTGGGAACCAGAGTGATTTATCCGTAGATAATAGCATTAGTAGTCCCTCACTATTCTGTTAAATAGTGTGATAATAAATGTAATGAGGACTCAATTGAGTGTGGATATTGTCTAGATGACAATATTTGTATTAAAACTCACAAAGATATGTTTTGTCGATTTTACACGACTGTCAGTATAATTAAGTTGTATTTGAATTTTGTACCATGTATTTGGCGACTCAAGATGGGTGATGTATACCTATTTTGGGGGCGCCACAATTGGTATCAAAGCTTAGGATATGATCCTCGCTAAGATGTGAGACAAGAACTAGAGGGGAGAGACGGAATTCCTTCACTAGATGACCTACCCAAGTTTATTTGGTATTTAATTGGCTCTGGTCGTAGTATAGGGATAATATGTGATATGTTAATTAACCCTTGTTTTGTGGCAAGATTTGAAAATGACATCCGAGAATGTTGAGAACATCAATGGAGCACAGGAGACCGCTGAGTCTCCACAGATCAATAATCGTGATAATGTGCATCGTAAGGCGATAATCCTCGTGCAAACAACAACACCGACCAAAATGATGAACGATGGAATGTTCAGAGGCTTTATGCAATTCATGCAACATCGTGCAAGAGCGCTCCTCGCCCAAAATGCAGTGTGGAAACACTGCAAACTCTCTGACGGTCACCGCTAAGCGCTTCAAGGAACTGGGACCACCGGAGTTTTTTGAGAGCCAAAACCACTTAAGGCGAGACGTGGATAAAGCAGATCAACAAGATATTTGATGTCTTGGGATGCTCCGAGGAGCAAAAGGTTCCTTTGCCACCTTCATGTTATGGCGCAGAGGCAGACATCGGTGGGAATCAGAAAAGCGACTCAACCCGCCGCACCGAAGATGTCTTTGGGAGAAGTTCCAAGAATCGCTCAACGACAAGTACTTTCCCGAAAGTATTCGCCACACGAAAGAGGTAGAGTTCATCAAACCGAGCAAAAACAATACGACCGTGTCGCAAAGACGGGCCAAGTTTGCCGAAGTTGTCCCGGCTTATGTCCCATTTGGTTGATAATGAGGAGAGAATGACGCTAATGTTTCTAAGAGGTTTGAAACCCGAGATACGCCAATATCTTATCTCTCATAAACCGTGGTTTGTATTCGATGTTGTTATTATAGGGCTCAGCTTATCGAGCGCGATAATGAGTCAACCCAACCAAAAGAGAGCAAATTAAAAATGATAATACTAAGTGATAATAAATATCAAGCTTGGATAATAAGCGGAGGGAATCAACATGCCGTAAATGGTAACCACTTCTGGGTAATCATGGCCAAAACAATAAGAATGGACATTTCAAGAAGAGGAGATTCAACAATGATGGAAAGACGCCAAAGACCAAAGACCTCGTCATTAAGGAAGGAGAACGACCACCTATCATATGCTTCAAATGTGAGGGAGGGACACATCACCCAAACCGCAAGATGCCATCCAAAAAGCATGTTATAATTAGGAAGAGAAGGTCACCTAGCCCAATTTTGTCGCTCACCAAGACAAGTTCAAATTGGATGGAGGCACCAAAGGTCGCCCCCAAAAAGTCAAAACCAGAGTTCAAGGGAGAGCGCTTGTCGTGACCTCCCGTAAAGCAAGGAACCCGAACGAGGTCATCACGGTAAGCTTATCATAAACTCTAGCGAAGTTTATACCTTATTTGATACCGGTTCTACCCATTCTTTTATTTCTCCTACTTGCGCCAAACGCTTAAATTTGACTCGAGAGAAATTAGACTTCGACTTATCTCGTTGAAACTCCATCGGGAGAAACCTTCATTACATCCACTCGCTTATAAGTCTTGTTTGGTTCAAATCGGTACCTTCACATTACCTGCCGATCTTATTTCATTGAAAATACTTGATTTGACGTAATTTAGTGGATCGATCGTTAACTACTCATCATGCAAAAATTGATTATTTTCGTAAGGTTGTTAGCTTTCATATTCCTAACCAACCTATTATGCTAATTCAAGCAACCAAACCATTAAAATCAATCACCGCTATCTCAAGCCATAAAGCTATTCGCTTATTGAAAAATGGATGTCAAGCTTTCTTAGCTCATGTCACGATCTAAACAAAAATACGCCGCTTTTGAATGATATTTCTATTGTTAATAAATTTCCCGACGATTCCCAAGAACTTCCCCGCCTACCCCAGAGCGTGAAATTGAATTTTGTATCGACCTTCAACCCTAGATAAAACCCATTTCCAAAGCCCCATATCGAATGGCTCCTATCAACTTCGTGAGTTAAAGACCCAACCGCAGGAATTGTTAGACATCGGCTTTCATTCGGCCCTAGTACGCCTCCTCGGGGTGCTCCTGCTCTATTCGTGAAGAAGAAAGATGGGAGTATGCGACTTTGTATTGATTATCGGAGTCAAATCATGTCACCATCAAAAATAGGTATCCATCGCCACGCATTGATGACCTGTTTCACCAAATTGCAAGGCGCCAAATTTTTTCAAAGATCGATCTTCGCTCCTGATATCACCAATTGAAGATTAGAACCGATGACATTCCAAAGACGGCTTTCGTAACTCCTAAGACGCATTATGAATTCCTAGTCATGTCTTTTGATCGACTAATGCTCCCCTCCCGCCTTCATGGATATGATGAACCGAGTATTCAAGGAATATTTGATCACTTTGTGGTCGCCTTTATCGATGACATCCTTATTTATTCCAAAAGTCGTGAAGATCATGAGCAACACTTGAGGTCGATACTCCAAAAGCTTCGTGAATATAAGCTTTATGCCAAGTCAAGAAATGCGAAGTTCGCTTCGAGGAAGTAGTAGATTCCTCGGGCACGTGGTATCAAGTCATGGAATATCTCGCTGACCCAAAGAAAGATCAAAGCTATTCAAAGTCGGGAGCAACCTAAATCAAGGATCAAGTACGAGCTTTCTCGCTTAGCCGGTTATTATCTGAGATTCAGAGAAGGGTTTTCTCAATCGCTACTCCATTAACTCAAATTGACTCGAAAAGATACAAAATTCTATTGAACGAGGAATGTGAGAAGAGTTTTCAAGAACTCAAGAGAGAGACTCATTTCAAAGACTGCTCGATAATACCATCCTGCCTTGAGGGATTTGTCATCTAGTTAAGATGCTTCGTGCAAAGGGTTAGGATGTGTTCTCATGCAACATGGGAAAGTCATAGCCTATGCCTCTCGACAACTCAAAGAATATGAGAGGAATTATCCTACTCATGATCTAGAGTCATAAATAAATGTTTTTCAGACTTAAAATTTGGAGGCATTACTTGTATGGGGAGAAAGTGGAGATCTTTACTGATCATAAAAGCCTCAAATATTTCTTCACTCAAAAGGAACTCAACATGCGACAAATGACGCTGGCTTGAACTCATTGAAAGATTATGATCATACCA
Source organism: Panax quinquefolius (assembly GCA_020205615.1). Taxonomy (NCBI): domain Eukaryota; kingdom Viridiplantae; phylum Streptophyta; class Magnoliopsida; order Apiales; family Araliaceae; genus Panax; species Panax quinquefolius. Next base: position 67,647,598 of record CM035161.1, read on the forward strand.
TCCAATACCATCCTCGAAAAGCAAACGTGGTAGCCGACGATCGAGTAAGAAGATCATATGCGGTACGAAAAGCGATATTGTCAACGCAGAGGCCCATTTTGTAGTATGACTTGCAAAGGATGGAGATAGAGATAAAGACCTGTGGACCCACGGATGATGATGGCGAATATACGAGTAGAACCGACTTTTAATCGATAAAGTTAAAGTCGCTCAAGCTACGCATCTGAGCCGATGCATATGAGGAAGAAAGTACAAGAAGGTGCTATGCCGAAGCAAGAATCGATGAAGAAGGAATACTTCGAGTCAACTCTGCACTTTGTGTTCCTAACGATCCCGAAAGTTAAAGTATAAAATCATGATGGAGGCGCACAACACACCGCTTGCAATCCATCTCGGGAGTACCAAAATGTATCATGATCTTCGGCATACATTTTGGTGGGGCAATATGAAGAGAGAGATAAATACTTGCTTATCTCAAGGTGTTTAACTTGTCAACGAAGTCAAGGCAGAGCATCAAGTACCAAAAGGTCCATCAGAACCACTTGAAATTCCGTAATGGAAGTGGGAGCACATTACCATGGATTTCAAGCATCGGGTCTTCCCAAGGTTTCTCAAGGCATAGATGCAATTTGGGTCATTGTTGATAGATCGACCAAGTCCGCTTCATTTCTTACCAATACGAGAAACTTATACACTTGAACGCCTTGCTCAGATGTACATAAACGAGATTGTAAGATCGCATGGTATGCCAAGATCCATAGTTTCGATCGAGACCCAAGATTCACTTCACGATTTTGGGTTAGTTTACAAAAAGCTATGGGCACGGATTTATACGATTTAGTTCGGCATATCATCCTCGCATTTTACGGACAATCGTGAGAGGACTATTCAAACTCTTGAAGATTTATTAAGACTCGTGTCCTCGACTTCAAGGGAAGTCGACAAGTTCTTACCATCGGTGGAGTTTTCCACAACAACAAGTTATCAAACAAGTATCGCATGGCTCCATTCGAGGCGCCAGATGGAAGAAAGTGTCGCTCTCCAAAGATGTTGGGATGAGGTGGGTGAAGCAACGTTGTTGGGACCGAGTTGGTACGTATGACTACGGAAAAGATTCAAACGATCCGACAACGATATAAAACCTCACAAGATCGATAAAAGAGTTATGCCGATCTTCATCGAAAGGACGGGAATTCGATATAGGAGATCATGTGTTGTTACGTGTTGCTCCATGGAAAGGAGTTACGAGATTTGGAAAGAGAGGAAAGCTCAATCCTCGATTCATCGGCCCATTTTTAATCCTCGATCGAGTAGGAACTGTAGCCTATAGACTCGCTTTACCGCCAAGTATGTCTCGTGTTCATAACGTTTTTCACATATCCATGTTACGTAAATATGTGAAAGACCCGAACCACATTATCGAAGTTAGAACCGGATGAAATAGCGAAAGATTTAACGTATGAAGAGGTTCCTGCTCAAATCTTGATAAGAAGGAACATATTCTACGCCCCAAGGTTATACCTCAAGTCAAAGTTTTATGGAGGAACCACGATGTCGAGGAAATGACCGAGAGTTAGAATCAAATGAAATCAAGGTATCCTTACCTCTTCGACATACCGTATCGCACACCTAATTTCGAGGGCTAAATTTCATAAGAAGGGAGATCAGTAAGACCCCAACTTTTATGAATAAAGATGAATTTTCTATAATTATCATTTTTGAAATATTATGGAATGAATTTGATATAATGTTATAGTTGTGGGTAATATTTATAAATTTTGCAAAGTACGCAAGTTGTTATATAATATTCGATTGGCTCGGAATATTCGCTTTAACAGGAATATTCGACGACGACGACAATCATCAGTGGACCCCACAACGTAATTATTGGCTTTGATTGAGAAAAACGACAAAAATATTTTATGAAAATAACTACGGAAGTTTTATCGTTAATCGTTGAACACCCTCAGTTAAAAGTACAGAATAATACGCTGTGGTCGCATAAGAGCACACCTGTATTGATTATCGATGCTTACGTGAGAAGTCACCATTTTTGTTCAATTATTGCTTCAAAAATTGTCGATGCATAGATCTCACGTTAATTGATTCAATTATTGTCGATATTTTATATATTATTAAATCAATAATCGAGACGACGGGTTTATTAATATTATTATTTGCAATATTAACGATGTCTAGAAGTTCTCGCCAAGGAGAGGTTTGTCACCTAATCATGCGCGCCAATAGGAGAGAAATCCTTATCGAAAGCCCCTCTTTCCTCGGAAAACCACTCGATTATTAATAAAGTGAATTATAATAATGATGATGAAGTTTTGTTTTATTAGTATTATTAATGTAATAAAATGTAAAAGCTTTTTATATAAAATGTAATACTTTTTTATAAAGTTATTCGCTTTTATTAGACTATAAATAGAATATATTATATTATATTATATATATTGTTTTATAGATAAGTAAAATCTTTTTATATAAAATGTAATACTTTTATAAAGTTATTCATTTTATTAGACTATAAATAATATATATTATATTTTATTATGCATAGTATATTATATATATATATATATTCGTATAAAATTTTATAGTAAAAATCTTTTATATATAAAATAAATACTTTTATAAAGTTATTCATTTTATTAGATTATAAATAGAATATATTATATTTTATTTAAAAGATTTTGTTTTATTAGAATATTTTATTTTATAGTAAACCAATCTGACCGTCTCGCTTAAAAGTAAATCAACTCGACCGCTCAGAATTAGTTACTATTCACCCATTCTCCTATAAATAAGCTCATTCCTTCATTATTTCTTACTTAATTCACCAAAACTCTAGAGAGAGAAACTATAGAGAAAAAGAAGAAAAGTATTCTTCGCTACTTCACTACTCCTATATCCAAAGCTTTTTCTAAGGTAAGGTAAGGGTATTATTTCTTTTTTCGATTCATGAAGAGAACTTCATTATTCCATTTTTTATTATTCTCGCTGAATAACTCAGATACGCTGGCTTACCCTATACTTGGTGAAATTCTTCTCGTTATTCCATTCTTTATCATTATGTTGAATAACTCACCAATGCCAAGTACCGCATACATGGTGAAATTCTTCATATTATTCCATTCTTTTATTATTCATCCCGTTGAACATCCTGTCGCTGCATTATTATTTGTTGGCATCTGCGCTTATTCCGTTATTTATTATTATTCGCTGAATATCCTCCTGTCTTGTAATTTCACACGACCGGGTTCGCTATTTATTATTCTCGTTGAATATCCTCGCTATACGCACGACCGTTTCCGTTATTTATTATTCTGCTGAATAACTCGTCGTGCGCGGCCTATCGCATGCCCGGTGATTTCTTTTGTTATTCCATTCTTTATTATACTCAAATTGTTAAAGTTTTGACTTCTATACTCCATGAAATTAGTGGAATATCCTCGATATTTGCGCTTCATCCAAAGATCTTTTCATGGAAATATTCTTCCGAGCATTCTTGAATTTTACTCTACAAAGAAGTATCATGTCGACAATTTGACGTTATTAGTTCCTCGATAAATTAATTCTTGAACTTGTTTTATCAATTCTTATATCATTGTCATCATCCTCATGTTTATATTATGTTGAAAGTCATCTGTGGCTCAGTAGTGCATGATGATGGACTTGGTATGATTTATGACCAGGATTAATTCTAGATAATCACGACCGTAATGTTACAAATGATGTGGTAAAAGTCCTCATCGTCCCGTAGTATCATTGATGGACAAATTGTTGGCATGATCACGACCATCGATGAATACACGAATATCCTCGCCCGTAGTAATGGATATAATTTGTGGTCGTGATACTAATGAATATCCTCGTCAGAAAAGTGTGGATGATGTGGATTATTTATTGTCGAGTCCCAAATGATAAAAGTGATGAAAACCTTTTAAATCATAAAAGATAGTAGATTTTATTCTCTACTTAACTTTTTAATGGATTGCTTGTTCCACACCGCAGCTTAAACTTGATGTTTGTTATATTTTATCGCTTTAACACCGCTGAAGGCTAATGATAATTTATTCTCATTATCTTAGTCATAATATTTCTTATCGGGCTAGTTGAGCTCACCCTTTTACTTTCATTGTTCTCTTCAGAAATGAGAACGTAGTAGGACTAGTCTTGGGAACCGAGTGACTATCCCGTATAATAGCATTAGTAGTCCTCACTATTCTATAAATAGTGTGATAATAAATGTAATGAGGACTCAATTGAGTGTGGATATTGTCTAGATGACAATATTTGTATTAAAACTCACATCATATGTTTTGTCGTATTTTACACGACCGTTGTATAATTAAGTTGTATTTGAATTTTGTACCATGTATTTGGCGACTCAAGATGGGTGATGTATACCTATTTTTTTTAAGCTCTTGAAAACTCTTCTCGCATTCCTCGCCCATACGAATTTTGTATCTTTCCGAGTCACCGAAGTTAATGGAGTAGCTATTCGAGAAAATCCTTCCACGAATCTCTGATAATAACCAGCTAAGCCCAGAAAGCTACGTACTTTGGTTACTGACATCAGTTGCTCACAACTTTGTATTGCTTCAATTTTCGCCGGGTCAACAGATACTCCATGTTTTGACACCACGTGCCCAAGGAATGTTACTCTCTCAAGCCGTAACTCGCATTTCTTCAACTTGGCATACAAATTTGTTTTCACGGGCCTTTGGAGTACCAAATTCAAATGGTGCTCATGATCTTCACGACTTTTGAAATATATAAGGATGTCATCAATAAAGACAACAACGAATCGATCCAAATATTCTTTAAATACTCGGTTCATCATATCCATGAAAGCCGCAGGAGCATTAGTCAATCCAAAAGACATGACTAAGAATTCATAATGCCCGTACCGAGTTCTGAAGGCATTCTTTGGAATATCCTCAGTTCTAATCTTCAGCTGATGATATCCAGAACGAAGATCGATCTTTGAAAAGAATTGTGCTCCTTGCAACTGGTCAAACAGGTCATCAATACGAGGTAGCAGATACCTATTCTTGATAATGACATAGTTTAATTCCCGGTAGTCAATACAAAGTTGCATACTCCCGTCTTTCTTCTTTACAAATAAAACAAGAGCACCCAAGGGAGATGTACTAGGACGAATGAAACTAATGTCCAACAACTCCTGTAGTTGGACCTTTAGCTCCTGAAGTTCAATAGGAGCCATTCGATATGGGGTTTTAGAAATGGGCTTTGTACCAGGTTCAAGGTCAATAAAGATTTCAACTTCACGTTCTGGGGGTAGACCAGAAGTTCTTCGTGAAAATACGTCAAGAAATTTACTAACAACAGAAATATTATTCAAATCGAACGTGTCTTTATTCAAATCCATAACATGGGCTAAGAAAGCTTGACATCCATTTTTCAATAAATGAATAGCTTTATGACTTGATATGATAAAGATTGATTTTAGTGGTTTATTTGCTTGAATTTGCATAACAAAGTTGGTTAGAATATGAAAACTAACAACCTTACGAAAATAATCAATTTTGCATGATGAGTAGTTAACCAATCAATCCCTAAAATCACGCCAAATGCAAGTATCTTTAAAGAGATAAGATCAACAGTAATGTGATGGTGCCAACTCGATTAAACAAGATTTATAAACAAAGGATGTAATGAAAGTTTCTCCTAACGAGTCTCCACAGATAAGTCAAAGTCTAATTTCTTCTTGAGTTAAGTTTAAACGCTGAGCACAAGGTGAGAGATAAATGAATGGGTAGCATCCAGATCTAGTAAGGTATAAACTTCACAAGAATTTATGATTAGCTTACCCGTGATCACCTCGCTTGGGTTCCTCGCATTTTGACCACCACAACAAACGCCTTTCCAGAACCGCTGACTTTGACTTTTCTCGGGATGCCTTTTGAGTCACCATCCTCACTGGACTTGGTTTCGCTACCGCATAATCTCGAGCGATATGTCCTTCCTTCCCATAATTATAACATACCTTGAACTGCAGGGGCGGCCATGGGCTAATATGTCCCTCTTTCCGTGATTTATAAAGATACGACCGGTGGTCATTCTCCTCCCTTAGAACCAAATTTTGTCGACGTCTTCACATTGTCATTGTTGAATCTCTCTTTAAAATCTCCCCCAGACTCGCTTCTTCTATTTTCATAGCCATGATTACCACTAGAGTGGTTGCCGCTCTTGTCCGTGATTTTTCTTTCCCCTCACGGTTATCGCTGTTCGATGACTACTATCACCCCAGATGACCGGTTGTGGTCCTCGGTTGAACGTACTCATTATCTCGCTCTAATAATTGAGCCCTCGCTGACAACATCTCGAATATAGAGAAAATTTATGAGAAATGAGATATCGACGTATGCCGGGTTTCGCACCTCTCGTAAACATCCGCCATATGTTCTAAATTCTCCACCAAATGAGGTGCAAACCCGATAACTCCGCTAACTTCGCCTTTGTCTTTCGGGACACCGCCATGTTGTTTTGTTCTAGTCTAATAAACTCTACATCCTTCATATGACGAAATACTTTCGTGAGAGTACTTATCATTGAATAGTTTTGAAACGCTTTCCCAAGACATACTTAAAGCATGTACCGGATGGGTACGCTTCACGATTCCCACCAAGAATCGCCTCATTACGAATATAAAGGTGGTGAATGGAACCTTATGTTCCTCCGTGCATCCCAAGACATCAAATATCTTGGTAATTTACTTGACCCACGTCTCCGCCTTAATCGGATCCGGATTTCCCCAGAATTCTGGTGGTCCCAACTCTTTGAACTGCTTGGCTGTGACAAACCGTGTGTTGCTATCATTTCCACCTGTATTTTGTACATGAGTCTCCTTCATCTAATTTTGCATGAACTGCAAAAAGCTTCTAAACATCCCATCGTTCATCGTCTGGTCAGTGGTGTTGTTTACAGGAGGAACATTGTCGGCCTGTTGCACGTTCTCCTCATTAGTGAGTAAAGGTGTCTCCACGGTCTCATTTACTCCATCATTAACATTCTCGCCCATTCTCAAATACTGTCATAAAACAAGGGTTAATTAAAGAAATTAACATATCACATAATATCCCTATATTATGACCAACCAACAAATAAGCTTAGGTAGGACACACTAGCAAAGGATTTACTTGTCCCTCCCCTCCTAGTTCTATTCCCCGATCTCCGTCAGAGACCATATCCCTAAGCTCGATACCAACTGTGACGCCCCCAAAATAGGTATACAAGACCCATTTTGAGTCGCCAAATACATGGTACAGAAACAACTACCACTTTATTAATACAATTATCGTGCAAAATACGACAACACATAAACTATGAGTTTAAAAACAAATATTGTCTTCTAGATAATATCAACACTCAAATAAGTCCTCATTATAATTATTGATACACTATTTTACAAAATAGTGAGGACTACTAAAATGACTTTCTAGAACCTTCATTCCATACCCCGACTAGTACTCGCTACATTCTCGCCTCCTGAGAAGAAAAATGGAACAAAAAGGAAAAGGGTGAGCTCAACTAGCCCAGTAAAGAATATTATGACTAAGATAACATAGAACAAATTATTGTTAGTCCTCAACAGGGAAAAATCTGATAGAATACAATAGACAACAAGTTTTAAATCAATATTCGCAGCGGAAATAACAATTCATTAGAAGAGTTATGTAAAGAATGAAATCTACTATCTTCTATGATTTTAAAAATCCATCATCAATATTTTATCCCTGTAACATCAATCAATATACATCTTAAATCAAATATTCATCTTTGCACTACATGCCAAAGATATTCATCACCGTCATGTTCATCTCAACACCGCATATCTTTGCACTACTGAACAAAGATATTCATAAGAAAATCAACCATTTTTGTACTACATGCCAAAGATATTCAGTAATATCATCATTTAGGACTGAGGATGATGGAAAATATTTTAAAGAAAACGAATCCAGTGAAACAAAAAAAAATATTAAGGATTCATACTTTAAACAGTCCATGTTCAAAAATATTTCACAAATAACTATAGTGAAGTAAAATTCAAGAATGATCAAAACATGGGTACAATCAAAGCTAGTATCCATAATAGATATCTTGGACAAAAATAAAAATTTAATTTTTCATGAATAAGTGTTGTATTTGTGAATAGTGTCAGATATCGTGAATAGTGCCGTATACGTGAATAGTAACCCCGACACTAAAAGATAAGAATTTCACAAGAAAAATCTTACCAATATTTTGGCATAATGATATTGAAAGAAATAATATCATTTATATAAAAAAAATAACATCCCTTACCTCGAAAAGACAGTACTTCTGACTGGAATACTGGATATAGTGCTGAAGGGAAATTGCACCGTATAGTAACACTCAAAGTATCAAAATACTCACAAGAATACGCTCGATAATATAGAGAGAGAGAAAACTTTAGTTTCTGGTGTGATTTTCAATTCTAACCTAAGCACCCTATTTATAGGAAAATGCTTAGAACACCAAAGCAAAAAATTTAATAAAATAATAAAATATTTTTTCTAAACTTCCTACGCATACTTATTTTGTCCAAACACCAGCCAAACCTCACCAACAACCACCAAAAATGTTTTTCCCATTAAACTCATTTAAAACTCCAAAAAATATCAAAATCAATTAATCCAGAACTTTAATAATTCACAATAAATAGCCATTTTATCGTAAAAATTCAATCTTATGTCCATTCCATAGGAAATTCAATTCTACAACTTTGTAACTTTAAGTTTTTCCAAATTCTAAACAAAAATTGGTAAATCCACATACGCATTTATTTTACTAGCTATAATCAAATTTCACCAAGAATGGGGTCCACAAACATGAAAAACATGTTTTAAATATTTTAGTTACAAAAATACTCTTCCTCCTCATTTATTCATATATCCCACATTCATTGTGTAAAACTATCACCATTAATATATTATTATAATATAATAATATATTTAAATGAATTATTTTATCGTAAAAGATAAAATAATAATTTTCAACAATTGTCATATTAAAAATTTCTCCATCTATATTCACATAAAATGAATATTTTCCTTATCATATAAATCAATAATTAATTATTCACAAATAATATTACGTAATCACAATATCAACAACTAGGCCATTCCTTAGAAATAGGGGCTTTCCAATAAGGATTTCTCCTTATCATGCGCGTAATTAGTGATCAAACCTCTCCTTGATGATAACTTTCTAGACATTGCCAATAATGCTATCTAATAATATTATTCAAATAATATGAATTATTGATCCGATAATGGAAAATACTTGAAGTGACAATTATCAAAACAACAATAATATAAAATATCAACGTAGCAATTATCGAATCAATAAAATAAAATATCAATAAGAATTACTGTCGTAACAATTATTGAGTAGTGCCTTCTTACGTAAGAATCAATAATTGGTGCAATACCGTATGAGTATTTCAACAGTATTAACGGTAACAACTACGTCGTTATTTATAAACAACTTATACTTGTCGTTTTCTTCATCCAATCGCTTCACATGGGGCCCACACAAGGTCAAGGCCGTTGCATTTAATATTCCCCGACGGTAGAAGAATATTCCACGACCAAACGAATATTCCCCCACAACAATGAATATTTTATAACCACTTGCTTATTTGAAATATTTGCGCATTTTACCCATAACTAACCATATTAATCAAATCAACCCTTACTATTTCAAAATAATAAATAGAGGAAATTTAATTTCATTTATAATAAGTTGGGGTCTTACATATATCGTCTATATATATCTGCACAATGATAATACCTTTATTTTTGTGCTTAATAAATAATATAGAATTGTTTTTACCTTAAGTGATACCATTTGAAAGAAAATACTTACTTAACCTTTCGTACCAAGCCCTTGGAGCTTGTTTGAGTCCATAGAGAGCCTTCTTTAACTCTTACGTCAAAACTCCAATTGAGGTGATTCAAGATGATCTGGAAAGATAAGAAGTAGATTTAAAACTTTTATTCTTTAAGTTTTGAGAATTGATGTCGGGATCAAGGCCTAAAATGAGCATTTTTTGGACTGTGGTGTAATTGGATGCAAATAGGGGTGGTTTCTTTGGAACGCCGGGGCATGAAGCCATGTTTGACTAGTATTTCTGAGTTCTAAACATTGGACCTTTGAAATATAGTCTAGGGTAATGTAAACCAAGTAATGGTAGATGTTTTGGACGTGTTAATCGTACATAATGGCGTGTTGGTTAAACATTCTGATATACGAACGTCAAAACGCTAAGTCAAATGTTAATGAACTTAAATAGTGTTACGATTCTTATGAAATGAACATTATAAAGCATGGAATAGATTTAAAGTAAATCATAATAAGTAACTAATTGATATAATTGACCTTAATGATATATATAGGTCGTTTGAGGAGTGATTGGATAACGTTCCAGTAAATTGCCTGAAAGGCAAGTTTCTTAACTTACTCTAATGTTGTAAATGAGCAAGTTTCATAACCTGTACAAGATATTTGTTCTATGAAAGTTTCCTAACTTAATTCAAATTGATGAATTGGATGCAAATTTCATGTTTATGTACAAATAGGTTGTATTTGTGCAAGTTGTTTAGCTATGAATTGTGATGTTTGCCAAAATCACACTTATGTTCTTTTATGAAGGAATTTTATGTTGTTGAAGTGTTTCAATTGTACATTTCGCTGATGCATGAATTGTGTAATGATTAAGTTCATGCTAATTGTTTTAAATGGACGCATGATAAGTTGTACATGGTAATAGACACATATTATTTTATATTATTAATAAAGACTCAAATTGAGAGGTCAAAACGTAGATTTAAGAAAGGAATAAGTAAAAGTTAGTAGGACTGGTTAATAGAGATTGTGATATTACTATTGTTTCGTTGACAAAGTTTTCAAATAATGCTGAATTGATTCTTGATATTTTTGTTTATTCAACTGTTATAACTTGCTGGACTGCTCACTCTTGCAAAACTCTAAAACTTTTACAGCTAGAGTGGATGGACTTGAATAGTCAGATGACATTAAGCGAAAAGAATTGTTAAAGAAGAAGACTTAGAGGATTACATATTGTGATGTAATAGTTGTTGTAACTGTAATATTTTTATGATGTAATATTCATTAATTTTATAACTTGAAGATGTAAATATCTTAGAACGTGAGATTTACAGTGATTTGATGTAATAATACACTGCAAATCACTGTAAATCAGCACTAAACTTTTGCTTAGTATATGCAATGTCAAAAGGAAGAGTTCAGGACATAAAATTAGCATTGTTAATTTTAATTGACACCAAGCACTCAATTGGATATACTTCAGATGGGTAAGAATATACTGAAGTGGATAATAAAATTGAACAAATAATATTATACGTGGTGTAATTATGTATTGTTAATTTTAGTTATGTATTATTATCATATTATGTATGAAGCATTGGCCTTCTGCTGTTGTGTTGACTGAATGATAAGTCTGTAATGGTGTTCATGTACTCATGTATTGGTAAATGGTAATCATTATGCTTGCCTTCATTTCGCTCAATAACCGAATAATAAATTCAGTTATTCGATAATTCATTTATTCGTTAATTCAAGAATTCTAATATACAATAATTCGCTTATCAATTTGGATATCGTGGATGTGTTAATTTTGGTTTTCGATTATAACCGAATAAGCTTATTCGGGCTTAGGTTATAACCAAATTGCTCACCCCTACTAACGACCTCGATTTAAAATATAAAATCATGATGAAGACAAACAATATATCGTTTGTAATCCACTTTGAAGTACCAAAATGTATCTTGATCTTCGGCATACATTTTGGTCGAAAGCAATATGAAGAGAGAGATTGCAGAGGTTGTCTCAAGGTGTCTAACTTATCAATGTGTCAAGATAGAGCATCAAGTACTAAGGGTCCATTGTAACCACTTGAGATTCCCAGAATGGAAGTGGGAACACATCAACATGGATTTCGTAATGTGTCTTCCCAAGGTTTCTTATGGCTTAGACGTAATTTGTGTAAGACCAAAATTTTTTAAATAAAAGGAATTTCCTTTATTTATTATTTTGAAATAGTAAGGGTTGATTTGATTAATGTGGATAGTTAAGGGTTAAATACGCAAATATTTCAAAATAAGCAAGTGGTTATAAAATATTCATTTTGTCGGGGAATATTCGTTTGGTCGTGGAATATTCGTACTGTTGGGGAATATTCGTACGACGGCGTAGCCATGTGTGGGCCCCATAACGGAAAGCGATTGGATGAAGAAAACGACAAATATAAGTTGGTTAAAAATAACGGCGTAGTTGTTACCGTTAAGATCGTTGGAATACCTTTGGTTAAAATATCGTAATACGCGGCGTCGCATGAAAGAGCATACCTGTATTGCATGTATTGTTGAATTATTGATCCTTACGTAAGAAGGCACTACTCAATAATTTTCACGGTGAGTTACTTTATTCAATATTTTATTTTATTGATTCAATAATTGATGCGTTGATATTTTATATTATTGTTGTTCAATAATTGTCACTGCACATTATCTCCATTATCAGATCAATAATTCATATTATTTGAATAATATTATTAGATAGCATTATTGGCAATGTCTAGAAAGTTCTCATCGAGGAGAGGTTTGGTCACCTAATTGCATGCCGCCAATGAGGAGAAATCCTTATCGAAAAGCCCCCTCTTTCCTGGGAACGACCTGGTTGTCATAATTGTGATTCTGTAATATTATTTGTGAATAATTAATTATTGATTCGTATGATAAAGAAATATTTATTTTATGTGGATATAAATGATGGATTTATTTATGTGGTTATAAATGAAGAAATTAATGTTGAGGTGTTTTATCAAGATTTTATCTGGATTGAGGTATTAAAAATCAAATCGGGGTTTTTAGATATATTATGGGGTTATAATTTTTAATCCCACCAGTTGATTGTGGTAATTTTTGGGTATGTTATACATACATAAGTTGAGTATATGTCCACAAATTTTGAACCGTTAAAAATGCACGAATGATTTGTTGTGAATTTTAAGAGGTGTCTGATTCGAAAATTAGGTTTATAATTGATTTTGGTGGAAAATTCTAGAATTGAGTGGGCCCCACTTGTGGTTGGTGAAAAAATGTGCTGAATTTTATTTCAAATGTGGTGGGTGGCAATAGTAGTAGGTAAAAAGCCATCGGTGTAGCGTGTCAAGTCTGCTTGGTACGGCTAATATTTTCCTATAAATAGAGGCTAAGTTAGAATTGAAAATCACACAAGAAACAAAGTTTTCTCTTTCTCTCTATATTATTGAGCGTATTTTTGTGAGTATTTAGATACTTTGAGAGTTGTTTGTTCAAGATAAGTTTCATTCAACATCACTTCCGACCTTTCCTTCCGGCAAGTCTTGATTCTTTGAGGTAAGGGATATTATTTTTTTTTCAGTAATGATATTATTTCTTCAATATCATTATCTTTGAAATGTCGATCCAAGTTTTATCAAATTTGGAACTTTTTCATGCTCCGGGGTTACTTATTCATGAGTTACTATTCACGAGTTACTATTCATGAGTTACTATTCACGAAGTTACTATTCACGAGTACTATTCATGAAGCGTGAAAATGTTTTTTTTTGTGAATTTCTATCTTTTGGTGTGTGAGTTACTATTCACGATATCGGACTATTCACGATATCTGACTATTCATTCACGATATCTGGCACTATTCACCAAAAATGAAAATTTTCTTTTGTCCAAAACATCTATTCGGATACTAGCTTTGATCAGATCCATGTTTTGATCATTCTTGAATTTTACACCACTATGATTATTTTTGAGGTATTGTTGGACATGGATAAAACAAAGTACGAATCATTAATCCTTAATCCTTGTCATTTTGTTTCACCGGATTCGTTTTTTAAAATATTTTCATCATCCTCGCCTTAAATGATGATATTATTGAATATCTTTGGCACGTAGTGCAAAAGATGAATGATTTCTGAAGAATATCTTTGGCCTGTAGTGCAAAGATGAACAGGTGTTTAAATGAACATGACCAACTGATGAATATCTTTGGCCTGTAGTGCAAAGATGAACAGGTGTTGAGATGAACATGACCGACTAATGAATATCTTTGGCCTGTAGTGCAAAGATGAATGTTTGATTTGAGATGAATATTGATTAATGTTACAGGGATAAAATATTGATGAGGGACTGTTAAATTCATAGATTATAGTAGATTTCATTCTCTACGTAACTCTTCTATGAATTATTATTTCATTGCGAATATTGATCTCAAACTTGTTGTTTATCAGATTCTATTAAATTTTTCCTCGTTGAAGACTAACGATAATTTGTTGTATATTATCTTAGTCATAATATTCTTTACCGAGCTAGTTGAGCTCACCCTTTTCCTTTTTGTTCCATTCTTCTCGTGGAGGCGAGAATATATAATGAAATAGCCCTGGGTATGGAATGAAGGTTTTAGAAAGGATTGTTTAGTAGTCCTCACCATTTTGTAAAAATAATGTATCAATAAATGTGATGAGGATTTATTTGAGTATAAATATTGTCTAGAAGATAATATTTGTATTTAAACTCACGCTTTATTTGTTGTAATAATAAAGTTGTAGTTGTTTCAGCACTCATGTATTGACAACTCGTAATGGGTGATGTATACCTATTTTGGGGCGCCACAATTTGGGTCATTATAGATAGATTGACCAAGTCTGCTCATTTATTCCCCATACGAGAAAACTATTCACTTTAGCGTCTTACTTATAATGTACATAAGAGAGATTATGATATCATGATAGTATACCATTATCCATAGTATCCGATTAAGACCCTAGATTCACTTCACAATCTTGGGTCACTTTACAAAAGCTATAATCTCTCAATTACAATTCGATTCTACATACCATCCCAGATTTGACGAGCAATCGTAAAGAATAATTCAAACTCTCAAGATCTATCGAGACTCTGCGTACTAGACTTCAAAGGAAGTTGGGACAAATACTTACTATTGGTAGAATTCTCCTACAACAACAGTTATCAGGAAAGTCTAGGCATGGCTCTATTCGAGGAGTTGTATGGATGAAAGTGTCATTCTCCAGTATGCAAGTAATATCTGCATAGTATTTTATATTATTAAATCAATAATTACATAGTAACTCATATTATTTTATATGATATTACTAAATCGGTTAGCATTATTGACAATGTCTAGAAGTTCTGTTGAGGAAAAGGGTTATTTAATTGTGTACCATTTAGAAGGAAGGCCCCCTCTTTCCTAGGAACGATCTGGTTGTCAATATTGTGAGTCTATAATATTAATTGTGAATAATTATTGAAGAATAAAAGGTATTAATCAAGGATAATTATAATAAGTAATATGTGGTTGATATTTGTCCAATTTATGTTATAAATAGAAGGGTTTAACATGAAGCGTTTGTTATAAGTTTAACTTATTATTCCATGGACCCACCACTTGCCAATTTGTCAAAATCTTTGGTAAATTTTTCTTTTAGTATTTGTTTATTATTATAATAATAGTAATAAAATGAAACTTTTTTTATAAAATAAATAACTTTTATAAATTTATTTTTTATTAGAATATATTATATTATATATAAAGTTATTTGTTTTATTAGAATATTTTATTGATAACAAAAATTAGATGAAATTTTCAACATTGGTGGTATTAGTATACGAGTTTGTCAAACAAGGTGTGCTAAGCATTTTCCTATAAATAGATTGCTCAACAGTAATGAAACTCACACCATAATCGCAAAAATTCTTCTTCTATAATATTGTGTATATTTCTTTTGAGTATAAGGATATTTTGAGTGTAATTAATAGTGCAAGATTTTCTCAAGATAATCTCCTTTATACCAATCGATCTCTAGTCTCCTACTAAGGTAAGGGATATCATTTCTTTCATATTCATAAAAGGATATCATTTCTTTCATATTTGTAAGGTATATCACTTTATTTCATACTCCTAAAACTAAACTTACTATAATAAGTATATATTTATTTTATAATTCTCAAATTGTTAGAAATTCCTTAGAGGTTTGCGCTCATCTAGTATCATTTCACTTGAACTTTTTATTTACACCGAATCTTCTCATTGAATTTTAATAGTTATCTTTGAAATATGAATCTTGATTATAATTCTTAAATTTAACTCCACATTTTGGTCATAATGTTGATAATTTGGACATTATTGGACTCTTAACAAATCAAATGTTAAACCTTGAATGTTTATTCTTTTATCTCATTATTCATACAACTTCTGTTCATTTTTTATATTATTGTTACTTGTACTAATCATCAAAGAATCAAGTTATGGTGAAAGTAAAATAATGATTCTTATTGTTACAGACAAAGGCAGGTAGTGAATGTACTCTTTGGGCTGGGTGCAAAGAGAAATTGTTTAATGATGTTATAGAGATAAAATACTGATGGTGAATTTTTCAAATAGGAGAAGATAGTAGACATTATGTTCTACTTGACTCTTCTAATGGATTCTTTGTTCCGCTTTGATTTATTATTGTTGAAGGCTAAATATAATTTATTCTTAGTTATCTTATAAATGATATACTTTATTGGGCTATTTGAGCTTACCCTTTTCATTTTTGTTTCATTGTTCTTCTCAAGAAATGAAAATGTAGTTGGGACTAGTCGGGGAATAGAGTGATGGTCTGAAACTGTAGATGTATCTCAATACATTATAAAAAGTGTGGCAATAATTATATTGAGAATTTAATTTGGGTGTGAATATTGTCATACTAGATAAGTACAATATTTGTATTGAAAGTCACAATAAGTGTGTTGTCGTATTTTACATGATAGTTTAATATGTTGTAAATAGGAAAATTTGTATTTGAATTCTGTAGTATATATTTTGTCGAATCAAAATTGGTTGTGTAGACCTATTTTGAGGGCGTCACAAAGCCAATACCCTTTAAAAAAATTAGCACATGCAAGATTGTAAGCGTTTTATTTGGCATTAAATAAACACATGGCTTATTTATCACCAAAGTTCCAAATGCCCAACATAAACAATCAAAAAGGTGAAGGCTGTTTAAGCCTTAACCTTTTCTCTCTCTACTAAACTTATGGGCATACACATATACATAATAAATATTCCAAGCTTCCGATTCAAGTTCTATTTTTGGATAACACACGATAAAAACTAAAGCCTTTTGCTTTTGTTCTTAAAAAAAGCTTTAATATATATATAATATATATTATTTTGAAAGCGTTAGTGAAGAAAAATCATTTAGGAATAATATGAGTTTTCCTTGCCTTAGGAAATGTTACTTTGTAAATTAATTTGTTTAACACTTGATATTAAATTATCAAGGTTAAGAAAATATTAATTCAATTTAGAAACATTTTCGATCAAAGTAAATAAGATAATTAAAAATAATTATATTATATAAATCCTATGGAGAGGATTTTACCATTTTAATTAACCTATTTACTAATAATTGTTATTATCAAAATATTCTTAAAAATTGAAGACCCAGCACCTTTCACTCTTTGAGGCAAAGCTAAAAGTTGGCTTCATTCACTTCCACCAGGATCTATCACGACCTGGGATGATTTGGTGTAGATGTTTTTAGCAAAGTTCTTCCCTCCTGCCAAAACTGCGAAGATGCGGAATGATATTACTTCTTTCGTTCAAGATTATTTGGATTCGCTATATGAAGCTTGGGAGAGGTTCAAAGATTTATTGTGAAGGTGTCAACACCATGGACTTCCTAAGTGGTTACAAGTTCAGAAGTTCTACAATGGTTTATTCAGTGCTATGCGGGCTAGTATTGATGCAGCGACTGAGGGAGCATTAATGGAAAAGAGCTTTGATGACGCCTACAATTTGTTAGAAACAATGACGACAAATAACTACCAATAGCCTTCTGCTAGGATGACACAACTAAGGGCGGCAGGGTTAATTGAAGTTGATGCAGTTACAACATTATTTGCACATATGACAACCCAAATTTCATCCCTTATAAAGAAAATTGATGCTCTTGGGGTTCAAAATATGCAGAACATGGCAGTGGTATGCGAGTTGTGTTCTGGAAACCATCCAAGTGACCATTGTGCGATTAGCTCGGAATTAGTAAAGTATATGGGTAATTACAATAGGTAGCAGAATAACAGTAATCATAATAGTTATAATCTGGGGTGGAAGAATCATCCTAACTTTTCATGAGGCAACAATCATGCTTAACATTCTGCTTCAATACAAGCATATCAGCCTAGATTTTAGAATCAACCTGTTCCATAGCTAGTAAAGAAATCAAACTTGGAGGAGGTGTTGGCTAAATTCATGGCTTAAGTTGAGGTGAACATGAAAATTCAAGCAGTATCAATTCATAACCTTGAGAATCAGGTGGGGTAATTGGCTAATGTGATGAATAGTTGACCTTAAAGAGCTTTGCTGAGTGATATAGAGGTTAATCCAAAGAGGGAAGGTAATGAGCAATGTAAAGCTGTCACACTTCGAAGTGGAAAGGAGTTAAAGGAGGTTGATGCTGCTACTAAAAAGAAGGTGACAAGTGATATGGAAAAAAAAGATAAGCTTGAAAGCGTGGAAAATAAGACAGATGAAGATCCAATTGTGAACTCAAAAAAGGGAAAACAGACTGCAGTTGTGTCACTCATACCATTCCCATAACGCCTTCAAAAGCAGAAACTTGACAAACAATTTTTGAAATTTTTAGAGGTATTTAAGAAGTAGCAAATCAATATCCTTTTCACAAATGAATTTGGAACAAATTCCCAGCTATACAAAGTTTGTGAAAGATATTATATCAAGGAAGAAGAAGCTAGGTGATTTTGAGGCAGCTTCACTATTCCATGCACCATTAGGAGACTATTTTTTCAGTTGTTGCCTATGTGATTTAGGAGTGAGTATAAACTTGATGCCACTATCGATCTATCAGCAGCTTGGTTTGAAGGAGGCAATGCCCACTAATGTGACGTTTGTTGCAGCTAGAGAATAAATCTTTGAAGTATCTAAGGTTAATTGTGGAAGACGTAGTGATGGTAATCAAGACAATGCAGAAGATGATGCTGAAAACAAACGACAAAAAAAGAAGATGAAAAATGTATGTTTTATTATGTTTATTTATCTTGTTTTTGAGTTTTTTTAAGGGAAATGCATTAAAGGAAAGAAATAAACCCAAGACTTGGTCTCTTGTGTAAACGACTTGAGGACTCCTCATAATTCGGGGAGACGCATTGCAAAGGAAGTTCAATTATGCTAAATTATGCAAAGAGATCATTATGATTATCCACTTCTCACCGACAGATATCTCAAACAAAGCATCCAAAATGCTTAAGAAAATTGTTTATCAAATTATAATATTAACTACTATAAAAGGAGCTCAATTAGAGCAAGCAACAACAATGGAAAAAACACTTTTCAAGTACCATAAACAACTATATATGTAACTACAAACTGTAAACAAATGAATTGAAACAATAATATAAAGATGGATTTTGGAGCACTCTAGTGGCTCCTTAGATATCTTCCTGGCAAATGTAATTTCCTAAAAGTATATATACTAAGATAGTAGTATATCTTATTTATCTTATATTTATTGTTTGGAGTCGGGGGGATGCTGAGTGGGATTTATACCCGTGAATCAGATTCTTTATTGCTTAAATAGTTGCTTGATCTTCGTAGATTATATATAGCTTTTATATTATTTTAGTATTATTTTGCTTAACCTATGTGTTGCAGGGCTTACTAGGTCTTTTCCAGCTTGTAGGGGGCAAAATGGTCAATTTTCTTACATCATGGCTATTTAGAACGCCTTATGCCAGCTTAAACTCGCCACCGCAGCGTTCTCAACCAGTGTGATAACATCAAAGATGGCGTCAGCAATGAGACCTCCTATCTTTTTGTACTAACTTGGCCGCAAATGCCGTTCTAAGCTCTTAATCTTGGCGGCATGCATTTCCACCTCCGCATGCCAGATGTGAAGAAATTTGGTTTTGACCTAGTGATGGGAAAACACTTGAGTATAAAAGGGGGTGTAGCCTCTTTAATCAATCTATCTCGATATTCCCCTTTGGGAAGTAATTTTCTCTTCCCCTTTGTAATTTCTTTCCCATTTTCTCTTAGGTAATGTTTGTAAATATAGTTTAGCTAGATTAGGAGATGCTTGGAATTTCTTGGAGCTCAAGATTAATTAGCAACATGGATTGGAAAGCTTGAATGGATGGGAATTCTTGGAGACTGAAGAGCTTTGACAGAGTTTATTCTTATCCATTTGTTTTCTTTGAATTTGTAATCCATAATTGTTGTGTTTATTGCTACTTATATTTTGTTCAAGAACTATGAACTAATTATTGGCTCTAAGGTTATAATGGAACCCTTTATTATTTTAAATTGAATGTCCTGTCTCTTTGGTTGGTACCATATGGTTTGGTTTAATATATTTATGCTTAATGATTCTTGCTAAGAAATTAGTGATGATTTTGGTAATCTATATGATGTTAAAAGAGGGATTTTAGATTTACACCTTAATATATTGGCATGTGATTATAAGTTGTCGACTTGATTCGACTGCATAAGTTGTTTATAGAATAGACATATATTTGTGCACCACGTGTGACCTAATTGAGAACTTAAGCTTTAAATCCTTGTTATGGTTAATTCACATAGACATGTGTAGGATTATCACTTAGCTTGGATGTTTTTTTCTGCTTTTATTCTCATCGGGTGGATCTAGAGAGGATACATTTGTACATAACTCCTAAGAGGTGTATGAGCACTTGTATTCTCGATTCGACAAATTGTCGTGACCACTAAGACCAAAGAGAAAGTATAGGAAGTTTAATGAAGCATAAAGACACCGTGTGTTTGAGAAAATGCCGATGTGGAGTGAAGTTATGACCTTAGCTAGTAACACTTTCGATACCATTCATTATCCATTTACTTGCTTTGATAATTAGATATAACTAGCTTAGTTACACATCTATATTCCCATTGTTCAATAAGACCGGCGATATAAAATTTCAGATTTGGTAAATATTAGTTATAGTTCCTCGTGGGTAAAACACTTTTCTTATCAACAGATTATTTGTTAAACTGCGCGTATACTTGCTGCGTGTTTAGTGATCGGTTTTCCGACCAACAAGTTTTTTTAAGCGGCATTGTAGGGAACTATTATTCTAATATTGTCCAATAATGATTTCAATAAATTTAGTCTTAATTTGAACGTATATATATATATATATATATTTCTTTTATTTGTTTGATCTTCATTTTGTGTTTGTAAGTTTACGAGGTTATGGACGATCAATGGCCTTTTGAGAGGACTACACAACCAAAATCCAAGGACTTGAAAGCGATTGCAAGATCAAATTTCAAATCTCTTGAGGTTTTCTAACAATCTTGAGTGTCACCCACTTTCCGGTCAGTGTGACAACCCGAATTTTCATAAATTATTAAAATAAGAACTTAATAATTAAAATTTTTATTATGAGATGTATATATTTTGAATTATGTGTTTTGGTATGAGGAAATTAAATTTATATGAGATTTAATAGTTGATTAAACTATTAAAGAAAGTGAAGAAAATTAGTTATGAAAAAGGAAAATGGTGGCAAAAGAAATTAACCTGAATAATATTAGTTAATTAAGATGGAAGTTATATTATGAAATAATATAATTTAATTGGTATGCCTTGATTGGCGATGGAATTGTTATGAATAAAATTCATAAATAATGTGAGTAATTCACTAAATTAAAATAGTGAATTAATATAAATATATTTATTTTAATAAATGAGAGGTAATATATTACATATAAATGTAAAACGTTTATGTAATGACTTAGTATATTACATTTGGTCAAGTGAATGTAAATTAGCTATGAGAATGAGAATGACCAATATAATTATTAAGAAATATTGGTGTTAGGATTAATGAAGTGAATAAATATTTAAGTTGTGATTAAAGGAATGGATTAAATAAATTGTCTCAAGACAATTTATAGAAAGAAAAGAAATTGATTAATTATGCATAATAATTGTATAATTTATTAAAATAATTAATGGATTAAATACTAATCATTTTAATGAAATGTTTATTATTTTGCCTAGAGGTGTTTATGAATATAATTTCATAATGTATAAGTATAATAATTATATATATTATAATTGTATAATTATTTAGTTTAGCTAGCTAAGTAATTTAGTAGTGTGGTTTAAGTGTGACACTTAGAGAAAAGAAGATATATTATATAATAAGGAGATTATAAAAATAAATTAGAAG
Organism: Panax quinquefolius; assembly: GCA_020205615.1. Taxonomy (NCBI): domain Eukaryota; kingdom Viridiplantae; phylum Streptophyta; class Magnoliopsida; order Apiales; family Araliaceae; genus Panax; species Panax quinquefolius. The sequence goes on from CM035161.1 coordinate 67,669,960, forward strand.
AGGATAATTGGGTTTTAGCCAAACATAACCTTGAGACCCTTGGTTTTTGTAATTGCTGAGACTTTGGGTTTTTTGTAACGTGCTGGGAAATAAAACTTACACTGATTTTTTCCCCTAATTCTAAGAGTAAGAAAACAAAGAAGAGAGAGTTTGGGAGTGAGGGAGAGTGAGAGAATTCTCTGATAATTAGAGAAGAGCTTTGGAAGAACAAGAAGAAAATAACCCTATTCATCATCTAATTGGGTTAAGGAGGAATCAAAAGGTATTAATCCAACCTTAAAACTCTCTACTTTGTTTGCCTCAAATATTAGGTTTCTATAAAATTAGTTTGGGTTGATGAAGGATAAGGATATATTTGTTTATTGGTGTGTATAATATGTGATATGTCATCTATAAACGATTTTAGAGTTATCAAATTCATGTAAACATGTGTTAGAAGAAGAAATTTGGTTTATGACTTGGCATATGTATTTTGGTCTATTTTAAGGATTAAATTGATGGTTAGATCACGTATATAATCTGAAATTGGTGCTAGATATTGTTAGTATATTGAAAAACAAAAACAACCCAAGTTGAACGAGTCAAAACGGATGTAAATCGAATTCATAGCAAATGAATTCGCTAAATATGTTTAAAACATGAAAGTATAGCATGAACAGTGAATTGGAACCCTTAAAATGAATTGTTAATGTTATTGATATTATAAAATATTATAATGGATGTCTAGATTCATTCTCCCTATCTTTGATTGTAATGATTTTGAAAACTCCCATTGAGTTATAAAACTCATGACCTTTGAGTTTTGTAATCTCTTAGTATTAATGTCCTTGTACCATAAATAGTAGCATTGTAAAGAGAATGGGTTAGGAACATATACAATTACAATATATGAAATGAGAATGCTCTTCCCTTAATCATCATCTTTGTTCTTGATTGTAGTAATATTTTATAACACGTTATCAAAGACGTAAATGCTTCTTACCTTCGCTTGAAGATAATCATATTTGATTTGAAGGAGAAGGTATATATATATATATCGTTGTCGATAATATATTTTCATATAAAGTTGTTCTTGATATTACCGTAAGTAATGATCATGAATATGAACCACGATCGTTGATGAATGTTCAACGAGAAATGATCGCCAATATGAAAAGAGACGATTCAAGTAGAACTAAATTCATAAAGTAAACGTGTAGTTTTTGGACCAGAGTCCAACACCTAAAAGTGTGATGCATGTTGAATACAAATGGTATTTGTGGACGACCCCAAAATAGGTCCATTCCATCCAACCCATTCTCGAGTCGCCAAATACATGGCACGTAAACAACTACAACTTTATTATTACAACAAGAAATGTGAGTTTAAATACAAATATTATCTTCTGACAATATTTATACTCAAATAAATCCTCATCACATTTATTGATACATTATTTTACAAAAATGGTGAGGACTACTAAACAATCCTTTTCTAAAACCTTCATTCCATACCCCGACTGCATCGCTATATTCTCGCCTCCCCGAGAAAAATGGAACAAAAGGAAAAGGGTGAGCTCAACTAGCTCAAGAAGAATATTATGACTAAGATAATATACAACAAATTATCGTTAGTCTTCAACAGGAAAAATCGATAAAATACAATAGACAACAAGTTTCATCAATATTCATAATGAAATAATAATTCATGTAAGAGTTACGTAGAGAATGAAATCTACTATAATCTATGAATTTAACGAACCATCATCAATATTTTATCCTCGTAACATCAATCAATATTCATCTCAAATCAAATATTCATCTTTGCACTACAGCCAAAGATATTCATCAATCTACCATGTTCATCTCAACACTGCTCATCTTTGCACTAAAGGCCAAAGATATTCATCACCGGTCATGTTCATTTAAACACTGCTCATCTTTGCACTACAGCCAAAGATATTCTTCAGAAAATCATTCATCTTTTGCACTACAGCCAAAGATATTCAATAATATCATCATTTAAGACCGAGGATGATGAAAATATTTTTAAAGAACGAATCCAAAGAAACAAAATGACAAGGATTAAGGATTAAGGATTCGTGTTTTGTTTTATCCATGTCCAACAATACCTCAAAAATAATCATAGTGGTGTAAAATTCAAGAATGATCAAAACACTGGATACAATCAAAGCTAGTATCCGTATTAGATATTTTGGACGAAAAGAAGAAATTTTATTTTTCGATGAATAGTGCCAGATACGTGAATAGTGGTCGATACGTGAATAAAGGCCGTATACGCGTGAATAGTAACTCCCGACACCAAAAGATAGAAATTCCACAAAAAACATTTTCACGCTTACATGAATAAGACTCGTGAATAAGAACTCGTGAATAGTAACTCATGAATAGTAACTCGTGAATAAGAAACTCATGAATAAGAACCCCGATATGAAAAAGTTCCAAATTTGATAAAAGCTTCAGATCAACATTTCAAAGATAATGATATCAAGAAATAATATCATTACGAAAAAAATATAATATCCCTACCTCAAAGAATCAAGATTTCTAAGAAAAGGTCTCAAGTGATGCCGAATGAAACTTGTAATTTAACAAAGAATTCTCAAAGTATCTAAATACTCACAAAATACGCCAACAATATAGAGAGAGAAGAGAGAAAACTTGTTTTCGTGTGATTTTCAATTCTAACTTAGCCTCTATTTATAGAAAATGTTAGCCCGTCAAGCGCATTTTAACTCTGCTACCGATGGCTTTACCGCTACTATTGCCACCCACCACATTTGAAATAAAATTCAAAGACATTTCTTCACCAACCACAAGTGGGGCCCACTCAATTCTAGAATTTTCCACCAAAATCAATTATAAACCTAATTTTCGAATCCGACACCTCTTAAAATTCACAACAAATCATTCGTGCATTTTAATCTGCTCAAAATTTGTGGACATATACTCAACTTATGTATGCATAACATACCCAAAATTACTATTAATCCAACTATTTGGATTAAAAATTATAACCCCGCAATATATCTCAAAACCCCGATTTAATTTTTAATACCTCCAATCTGTAAAATACTTGATAAAACACCTCAACAATAATTTCTTCATTTATAACCACATAAATAAATCCATCATTTATATCCACATAAAATAAATATTTCTTTATCATATGAATCAATAATTAATTATTCACAAATAATATTACAGTAATCACAATTATGACAACCAGCCGCTCCTCAGAAAGAGGGGGCTTCCGATAAGGATTTCTCCTTCTCGGCCGAATTAGGTGACCAAACCTCTCCTCGATGTAACTTTCTAGACATTGCCAATAATGCTATCTAATAATATTATTCAAATAATATGAATTATTGATCCGATAATGGAGATAATGCAAAGGACAATTATCGAACAACAATAATATAAAATATCAACGCAAAGAATTATCAATCAATAAAATAAAATATCGAACAAGAATTACAAAGGAAAATTATCGAGTAGTGCCTTCTTACGTAAGGATCAATAATTCAACAATATGCGGTAATACCGTGCTATCGCCAAGTAACCACGCCAGACATCGTATTTTAACCACCGGTATTCCAACAGCCTTAATTCTGCAATAACTACACGCCGTTATTTTTAACCAACTTATATTTGTCGCTTTCTTCATCCAATCGCTTTCACATGGGGGGCACATATTCATGCTACCATTGGCCGCATTTAATATTCCCCGACAAAGTCATTTAATATTCCACGACCAAACAAATATTCCCCGACAAAAAATGAATATTTTATAACCACTTGCTTATTTTGAAATATTTATGATTTAACCCTTAACTATCCACATTAATCAAATCAACCTTACTATTTCAAAATAATAAATAAAGGAAATTCCTTTTATTTAAAAAAATTTCGGTCTTACAACCTCCTTTCTTATGAAATTTCGCCCCTCGAAATCGACGTACGCACTGTGTGTTTCAAAAGATGAGGATACCTCGCTTTCATTTCCGCTTTCCAATTCCTGTGTCATTTCCTCTATAAGATGATTCCTCCACAAAACTTTAACTTGTGGTATGACCTTTCGCAAGGCGTAGGGACATGCTCCTTCCTATCCAAAATCTTGACAGTACCTCCTCATACGTTAAGTCTTCTACTATCTCGTCCCTGGCTTCTAACTCTATAACGTGGTTCGGTCTTTCACATATTTACTTAAGTACGTATATGTGAAACACATTATGAACACGAGACATACTTGGAGGTAATGCAAGTCTATAGGCTACATTTCCTACTCCTGGTCAAGAATTTGAAATGGACCAATAAATCGTGGATCGAGCTTTCCTCTCTTCCCAAATCTTGTAACTCCCTTCCATGGAGCAACTCGCAATAATACATGATCCCTACATTAAATTCCACGCCCTTTCGATGAAGATCCGCATAACTCTTTTGTCGATCTTGAGCCGCTTAGTATACGCTGTCGAATCATTTGGATCTTTTCAGTAGTCATACGTATTTCAACTCTGTCCCAACAATGTTGCTTCACCCACCTCATCCCAACATATCGAGAACGACATTTTCGTCCATATAATGCTTCTCAATGGAGCCACACCTATACTTGCCTCGATAATCGCATTGTTGTAGGAGAATTCCACCAATGGTAAATACTTATCCCAACCGCCTCTTAAAGTCTAGGACACAGTAGTCTTAATAAATCTTCAAGAGTTTGAATAGTCCTCTCTCGATTGTCCGTCTGTTTGGGGATGGTATGTCAACTAAATCGCAAATCCGCGCTCATAGCTTTTTGCAAGCTAACCCAAAATCTTGAAGTGAATCTTGGTCACGATCCAAACTATGGATACAGTATGCCATGCAACCTCACAATCTCATTTACGCATATACTAGCAAGACGCTCAAGGGAATAAGTCTCCGTGACGGTAAGAAATGAGCAGACTTGGTTAATCTATCAACAATAACCCAAATAGCATTGATGCCTTGAGAAACCGTAGGAAGACCCGTAATCGAAATCCATGGTAATGTGTTCCCACTTCCATTCCTAATCTCAAGTGGTTGCAACGGACCCTTAGGTACTAGATGCTCCGCCTTTACACGCTGGCAAGTTAAACACATCGAGATAAACTTTGCAATCTCTCTCTTCATATTATTCCACCAAAATGTATGTCAAGATCACGATACATTTTAGTACTTCCGTGGATGGATTGCAAATGGTGTATCAGTGCCTCCATCATAATCTTGTACTTCAAATCGTAGTCGTTAGGAACACAAAGTCTAGAGTGGACTCAAGTATTCCTTCTTCATCAATTCTCGCCCTAATAGCTCCTTCTTGTACTTTCTTCATACGCATCACCCTCCTCCTGGCTTGAGCAACCTTAACTTTTTCAATTAAAGTTGGCTCTACGCGATACTTGACATCATCGCACTCGCTCCCATATATACGATCTTCTACTCAATGCGCCGCCTACCACGCTCGCTTTTACTGTGGTGGTATTGAATAGTGTGGTCGTAGTCTTCAATAGCTCGAGCCAACGTCACGCCACATGTTGAGTTCTTTTTGAGTGAAGAAATATTTAAGGCTTTTTATGATCTGAATATATCTCCACTTTCTCCCCATATAGATAGTGCCTCCATATCTTTAAGCATGCTGAAACGATCGGGCCGCTAACTCTAGATCATGAGTAGGATAATTCCTCTCATACTCTTTTAAGTTGTCATGAGGCATAAAGCTATGACTTTCCCACGCTGCATGAGAACACATCCTAACCCTTTGCTCAAGCATCATCAGAGATAACAAATCCATCCCAACCGAGATGGTATTGTTAGAACAGTCTTAAATAAGTCTCCTCTTAAGCTCTTGGAAACTTTTCTCGCGATTCTTCGCCTCCAAACGAATTTCGTAGATCCTTTCGAAAGTTAATGAAGTTAATGGAGTAGCGATTCGAGAAAACCTTCCACGAATCTCCGATAATAACCACTAAGCCCAAAAACTACGTACTTCACCAATCGACTTCTATTGCTCCCAACTTTGTATTGCTTCAATCTTCACGGATCAACAGATACTCCATGTTTTGACACTGATGCCCAAGAAATGCTACTTCCTCGCCGTAACTCGTGATTTCTTCAATTTGGCATATAGTTGGTTTTCACGAAGCCTTTGGAGTACCAAATTTCAAATGGTGCTCATGATCTTCACGACTTTTGAATATATAAGGATGTCATCAATAAAGACAACAACAAACCGATCCAAATATTCCTTGAATACTCTTGCTCATCATATCCATGAAAGCCGCAGGAGCATTAGTTAGTCCGAAAGACACGACTAAGAATTATAATGCCCATACCGAAGTTCTCGGCGCTTTGGAATATCCTCGCCTCTAATTTTCAAATTGATGATATCCGTAACTAAGATCGATTTTGAAAAGAATTGTGCCTCCTCAGAATCGGTCAAACAAGTCATCAATACGAGGTAGAGGATACCTATTCTTGATGGTGACATGGTTCAATTCCCGATAGTCAATACAAAGTCGCATACTCCCGCCTTTCTTTTTTACAAATAAAACAGAGCACCCCAAGGAGACGTCTTAGGATTAATGAAACCGATGTCCAACAATTCCTCGTAGTTGGACCTTTAACTCTGAAGTTCAATAGAGCCATTCGATATGGGGTTTTAGAAATGGGCTTGTATCAGTTCAAGATCAATAAAGAATTCAACTTCACGCTCGGGGTAGATCGGAAGTTCTTCAGAAATACGCCAGAAAGTCAATAACAACAGAATATTATTCAAATTTGACGGTCTTTATTCAAATCCATAACATGGGCTAAGAAAGCTTGACATCCGCTTTTCAATAAACGAATAGCTTTATGATTAGATATGATGTTGATTGATTTTAATGGTTTAGTTGCTTGAATTGCATAACAAAGTTGGTTAGAATATGAAAACTAACAACCTTTACGAAAAACAATCAATTTTGGCATGATGAGTAGTTAACCAATCAATTCCTAAAATCACATCAAAAGCAAGTATCTTTAAAGAGATAAGGTCAACAGTAAGGTAATGGTGCCAACTTGAATCAAACAAGATTTATAAACAAAGGATGTGATGAAAGTTTCTCCTAACGGAGTTTCCACAGATAGATCAAAGTCTAATTTCTCCGGAGTCAAGTTTAAACGCTGAGCACATGCAGAGAGATAAATGAATGGGTAGCACCCCAGATCAAGTAAGGTATAAACTTCGCAAGAATTTATAAATAGCTTACCCGTGATAACCTCGTTTGGGTTCCTCGATTATGACCGATCACAAACAAACGCTTCTTCGTAATCGCTGACTTTGACTTTTCCGGGATACTTTTTCGAGTCACCGTTCCCATTGAACTAGGTTTCGCTTATCGCATAATCTCGAAAGCGATATGTCCTTCCTTTCCACAACTATAGCATACCTTGAACTGCTAGGCGCTTGACCGATATGTCCTCTTTCCGTGATTTGTAGCATACGAACCGGTGGTCGATCTCCTCCTTAGAACCAACTTACTCTACCAGACCGCCGCTGCCTACACATAGTCGTTGTTAAATCTCCTTTTTAAAATCTCCTCCTAACTCGCTTCTTCTTCGCTTTTCACGGCTATGATTACCACCGTAGTGGTTACCATTTCATCCGCCTCTGCTTTTTTCTCCGCAGTTATCATTATTCTCATTGATCGCTATCTCCGGTACGATCCTCGGTTATGGTCCTCAACGACCATACTCGCTATCTCGCCTAATAATCGAGCCTCGCTTACAACATCCGAATAAAGAGAAAGTTTATGAGAAATGAGATCTTGACGTATGCCGTTTTCAAACCTCTAAGAAACATTCGCCATATCGCTCCTCATCCTCCACCAAATGAGGTGCAAACTCGATAACTCGCAAACTTTGCCTCGCATCGAGACACCGCCATGTTGTTTTGTTCCAACTCGATGAACTCCACTTCCTTCATACGACGAACACTTTCGTGAAAGTATTTGTCATTAAATAGTCTCTCAAACGCTTCCCAAGACATGCCGAAAGGCGGTGGATGGTACGCTTCCACGACTCCCACCAAGAATTCTGCTTCGCCACTTGGAACATAAAGGTGGCGAATGGAACCTTTGTTCCTCCGCATCCCAAAACATCGAATATCTTCGTAATTTGTTTGACCCATGTTTCGCCATGATCGGATCCGCTTTCTTTAAATTCGTGGTCCCAACTTTTGAACTGCTTGGCCGTGATAACCCGTGAATTGCTATCATTTCCTCCTCAGATTTTGAACACGAAGTCTCCTCGTCGATTTTGCATGAAACTCAAAAACTTCTAAACATCCCCTCGCTCATCATCTCGCTTCCATGGTGTTGTTCACAGAGGAACATTGCCACTGCTTAGACGCTCTCCTCGCTGTAAAGACAGCATCTCCACGGTCTCATTTACTCCAATCGTTAATATTCTCAAATGACATTCTCAAATACCGCCATAAAACAAGGGTTAATTAAGGAAATCAATATATCACATAATATCCCTATATATCGACCAACTAACAAATAAGCTTAGGTAGGACACACTAGCTAAGGATTTACCGCCTCTCCCTCCTAGTTCTATTCCCGATCTCCGCCAGAGATCATATCCCTAAGCTCGATACCAATCGTGACGACCCCAAAATAGGTCCATTCCATCCAACCCATTCTCGAGTCGCCAAATACATGGTATGTAAACAACTACAACTTTATTATTACAACAAGAAATCGTGAGTTTAAATACAAATATTATCTTCTGCACAATATTTATACTCAAATAAATCCTCATCACATTTATCGATACATTATTTTACAAAATGGTGAGGACTACTAAACAATCCTTTCTAAAACCTTCATTCCATACCTCACTGCACTCGCTATATTCTCGCCTCCCGAGAAAAAATGGAACAAAAGGAAAAGGGTGAGCTCAACTAGCTCAAGAAAGAATATTATGACTAAGATAATATACAACAAATTATCGTTAGTCTTCAACAGGAAAAATGATAAAATACAATAGACAACAAGTTTCGCATCAATATTCGCAGCGTGAAATAATAATTCATAGAAGAGTTACGTAGAGAATGAAATCTACTATAATCTATGAATTTAACAATCCATCATCAATATTTTATCCTCTCGTAACATCAATCAATATTCATCTCAAATCAAATATTCATCTTTTGCACTACGGCCAAAGATATTCATCAATCGATATTCATCAACACTGCTCATCTTTGCACTAAAGGCCAAAGATATTCATCGATTGATCATGTTCATTTAAACACTGCTCATCTTTGCACTAAAGGCCAAAGATATTCTTCAGAAATCATTCATCTTTGTTCATTTAAAGATATTCAATAATATCATCATTTAAGAATGAGGATGATGAAAAAATATTTTTAAAGAATGAATCCAAGGAAAAAAATGACAAGGATTAAGGATTAAGAATTCATTCATCTTTCCATCAACAATACCTCAGCCATAAGATAATTCAAGAATGATCATCATTTCAAAGACCGAATAGATATTTTGAGACGAAAAGAAGAAATTTTATTTTCGATGAATAGTGCCGAGTATCGTGAATAGTCCATCGTGAATAGTGTCAGTATCGTGAATAAAATGACAAAAAGATTAAATTCCACAAAAATTTTCACGCTTAAGCTAGTACTCGTGAATAAGAACTTGAATAGTAACTCATGAATAGTAACTCGTGAATAATAACTCATGAATAGTAACCCCGACATGAAAAAGTTCCAAATTTGATAAAAAGCTTCAGATCGACATTTCAAAGTAATGATATTGAAGAAATAATATCATTCTGAAAAAATATAATATCAAAATCAATAAAGCCTATATCCGCCTCGAAAATCGATGCTTGGAATGGAATAAATCGGAAGTGATCTTGAAATGAAAAACATTAAGAACTTTGAATAAGAATCAGCTTGAAAGTATCTCGTGAATACTCACAAAAAAGTTCCAAATTTGATAAAAGCTTCAGATCAATATTTCAAAGATAGAGAAATATCAAGAAATAATATCAAAAAAAATATAATGAATCAAGATTGAAGGAAAGGCTCAAGTGATGTCAATTCTAATCTTAGTATCTACTCACAAAATACGCCAACAATATAGAGAAAAATGTTAGAAAACTTTGTTTCAGCAAGATTTTCAATTCTAACTTAACTCATTTATAGAAAATGTTAGCTGGCTTTAACCTCGCTACAATTCTTTTACCGCTACTATTGCCACCCACCACATTTGAAATAAAATTCAGCACATTTCTTCACCAACCACAAGTGGGGCCCACTCAATTCTAGAATTTTCCACCAAAATCAATTATAAACCTAATTTTCGAATCCGACACCTCTTAAAATTCACAACAAATCATTCGTGCATTTTAATTCGCTCAAAATTTGTGGACATATACTCAACTTATGTATGCATAACATACCCAAAAATTACCACAATCCAAATCTATTGATTAAAAATTATAACCCCAAGAATATATCTCAAAACCCCGATTTAATTTTTTAATACCTCCATCTGGTAAAATAATCGATAAAACACCTCAACAATAATTTCTTCATTTATAACCACATAAATAAATCCATCATTTATATCCACATAAAATAAATATTTCTTTATCATATGAATCAATAATTAATTATTCACAAATAATATTACGTAATCACAATTATGACAACCAGCCGCTCAGAAAGAGGGGCTTCCGATAAGGATTTCTCCTTCTTCAAGCAATTAGGTGACCAAACCTCTCCTCGATGTAACTTTCTAGACATTGCCAATAATGCTATCTAATAATATTATTCAAATAATATGAATTATTGATCCGATAATGGAGATAATGTGGCAAAGGACAATTATTGAACAACAATAATATAAAATATCAACGCAAAGAATTATTGAATCAATAAAATAAAATATTGAACAAGAATTACAAAGGAAAAAATTATTGAGTAGTGCCTTTACGTAAGGATCAATAATTCAACAATCTTTATGCGTAACGGTAATGCTTCATCGCAACCACGCCAGACATCAGTATTTTAACCAACGGGTATTCCAATGCCTTAAATCTGCAAATAACTACGCCGTTATTTTTAACCAACTTATATTTGTCGCTTTCTTCATCCAATCTCTTTTTCCACATGGGGCCCACATATTATCGGTCATTTACTGCAGGTACGCATTTAATATTCCCCGACAAAGATTTAATATTCCACGACCAAACAAATATTCCCCAGCAAAAATGAATATTTTATAACCACTTGCTTATTTTGAAATATTTGCATATTTAACCCTTAACTATCCACATTAATCAAATCAACCCTTACTATTTCAAAATAATAAATAAAGGAAATTCCTTTTATTTAAAAAAAAATTTCTGGGTCTTACAAGATTTCAGTACATAAATAAAATGAGAAAAACAAAATTATAAGGTACAAAGCGACTTGTATAAAAGGTTTCTCGTAGAGACCTCGGTATTAATTATGAAGAAACATATGCTCATGTAATGGACGAATTACATTTAGATTTTTAATTAGCTTGGTAGCAAAAGAAATTTTAGATATCACGATTAATGGATGTTGTTCCATATCTCAGATAGATCATTAGATAATTATATCTACATGAAAATCCTCAAGGATATAAAATGCCTGAAACATATAATTTTACATCTCGAAATATGTATTCTATTAAGCTACAAAGATCTTTATATGGGTTAAAGCAATCCAGGTGCATATTGTCGTATAATCGCTTTGAGTGGATATCTTTTGAAAGAAGAATTTGAGAATAATCCAATTTGTACGCATTTTATTAAAAGATCATAATATGGATTTGCTATTATTACTGTATTAATTGATGAAAGATCTTGCTCCAGAAGAGTCGACATAAATAACAAATTTTAGATGAAAGATATTGGTAAGACAAATTTTTGTCTTGGCCTACAAATTGAACTATGGAATTCTTGTTCATTAATCAACATACATAGAAAAAGTCCTAAAGTAACTTTACATACTCCAATGATGGGTTGGTCACTTGATATCAAGAAATATCCGTTTTGAACACAAGAAAATGATGAAGAAACTTTTGGTCTTAAAGTACCATATCTTCGTGAAATTGGTGTTTTGGTCCTTAAGTACTATATCTTAATGTAATTGGTACTTTGATGTATCTTGCAAATTTGACAAGACTTGATATAACATTTGCAGTTAACATGCTAGCAATGTATAGTTATGCACCAACTCGAAGACATTGTAATGAAATTAAACATATTTTACGTTATCTTTGTGAGACTATTGATTTGGGATTATTTTATCCAAAGGGTGATAGAACCAAGCATATTGCACCAAAATTATTTTATACACATGAGCCCCAGAAAAATGGCAATATTGATATCAAGCAAATATGATCATGTGATAATTTGGTTGATATATTCATTAAGTCATTACCAACTATAATTTTGAAGAAGCTGGTGCACAATATTGGCATACTTCGACTTAATGATATTTTTACCATGAACAATGGAAATTCTATGTACTTATGAAGGGGAGTAAAAATGATACGTGCTGATTGTACTCTTTTTCCTTCGCTAAGGTTTTTTTCTCCATTGGGTTTTCCTTTGCAAGGTTTTAATGAGGCAATCCCAAAGCACTAGAAGTTATACAAGAATATTATACTCTTTTCCTTCGCCAAAATTTTTCCCACTAGGTTTTTATTTGGTAAGGTTTTTAACGAGGCATATTCTTAGAAAATTGCTACAAAAGAACTCCATCCCTTCTGTATGAAGACAATGCTGCATGTATAGCTCAGTTAAAAGGAGGATACATCAAAGGAAATAGAACAAAGCACATCTCATCGAAATTCCTTTTCACACATGACCTTGATAAGTGTGGTGACATTGATGTTCAGTAAATTCGCTCAAAAGATAATCTAGCAGATTTGTTTACCGAAGCATTACCAACTGCAACGTTTAAAGGATTGCGTCACAATATTGGAATGCGACAACTAAAGGACTTAAGGATACATTCATGAGGGGGAGCTAATACACACTGCATTCTTTTTTCCTTAACCAAGGTTTTTTCCCATTAGGTTTTTCCTAGTAAGGTTTTTAATGAGGCAGTTTTCAATGTGTATGGCTATACAATAGACATCGAAGGGGGAGTGTTATAAAATATTATAATGAATGTCTAGATTCATTCTCCCTATCTTTGATTGTAATGATTTTGAAAATTCCCATTGAGTTATAAAACTCATGACCTTTGAGTTATAAAACTCATGAAACCTCTAGTATTGATGTCATTGTACCATAAATAGTAGCATTGTAAAGAGAATGGGTTAGGAACATATACAATTACAATATATGAAATGAGAATGCTCTTCTCCCTTAATCATCATCTTTGTTCTTGATTGTAGTAATATTTTATAACACGTTATTAGCACGAATTGCTTCTCACCTTCGTCTTAAAGATAATCATATTTGATTTGAAGGAGAAGGTATATTTATCTATTATATATATATATGGATACACAATTTTTTTAGCATAACATACTGCATATTATTCCATTCATAACTTATTATTAGAGTTTGTTGTTCTTGGTTCAAGCATACTAATGACTGTCGTACTCATATGTAAGCCATCGTATCACTCTCTGCACTTGAAAAACTTATATTAATATTCCTACAGCTTCACAAAGATTAAAAAAAATATTATCACACCACCCTCAAATTGTCTTGCTATTATACGGTGAAATGTCTAATCTCAACTATTGTGCAGTGTTTTTCAATAAAAGTGTATTGTAATTTTGCATGCAACATTCAGCTTATGAGCTGCATGGTTATTCAGTTGCTGGGATATATTTCTTTTGGCATGATAGCATATTTGATATATTTCTAATGATCTTTTGATATATTTCTTTTGGCATGGTAGCATATTTCATATATTTGTAATGATCTTTTGATATATTTCTTTTTGGCATGGTATCATATTTGATATATTTCTAATGATTTTTTTGATAAATTTTTGTATGAAGTTACAATGACAAATATACTTAGTAGTGTTGGTTTGTTATTTAGTTTTAGTGGACAAATTTAGTTTCGTGTTTTACTGCATTTCTATAAATTGCTAGTATGTTAACTGCAAATGCTATATCAGGTCTTGTCAAATTTGCAAAATACATCAAAGTACCAATTACATTAAGATATAGTACTTAAGGACCAAAACACCAATTTCACGAAGATATGGTACTTCAAGACCAAAAGTTTCTTCATCATTTTCTTGTGGTCAAAACGGATATTTCTTGATATCAAGTGACCAACCCATCATTGGAGTATGTAAAGTTACTTTAGGACTTTTTTTGTGTATGTTAATTGATGAACAAGAATTCCATAGTTCAATTTGTAGGCCAAGACAAAAATTTATCTTACCAATATCTTTTATTTCAAATTTGTTGTTTTTATCGACTTTTCTGGAGCAAGATCTTTCATCAATAAATACAGTAATAATAGCAAATCCATATTATGATCTTTTAATAAAAATGCATGCACAAATTGGATTATTCTCAAATCCTTCTTTCAAAAGATATCCACTCATGCGATTATACCACAATATGCACCTGGATTGCTTTAACACATATAAGGATCTTTGTAGCTTAATAGAATACATATTTCGAGATGTAGAATTATATGTTTCGGGCATTTTATATCCTTCAAGAATTTTCATGTAGATATAATTATCTAATGATCTATACAAATATGGAACTATACAAGTATTAGTACAATTGAAGTCAATACAATAATGAACCAAAAGTTCAATGAACCAAATAATTTTATTATTTGGCATGACCGGTTGGGTCATCCTGGATCAATAATGATGCGAAGAATTATTGAGAATTCACATGGTCATCCATTAAAGAACTAGAAGATTCTTCAATTTAAAGAATTCTCATGTGTTGCTTATTCTCAAGGTAAATTGGTCATTAGACCATCACCAGCTAAAGTTGGGATTGAATCTCCAAGGTTTCTAGAACGTATTCAAGGAGATATTTATGGGCCTATTCACCCACCAAGTGGACCATTTAGATATTTTATTGTTTTAATAGATGCATCTACAAGATGGTCACATGTGTGCTTATTATCAACTCTCAACCTGGCGTTTGCGAGATTACTTGCTCAAATTATTAGATTACGAGCACAATTTCCAGATCATACAAGCAAGACTATTCATCTGGATAATGCTGGTGAATTCACATCCCAAATATTTAATGATTATTGTATATCACTTGGGATAAATAATGAACATCATGTTGCCCATGTTCATACTCAGAATGGTCTTGCTGAATCATTTATTAAACGCCTCCAGTTAATTGCAAGACCATTGCTCATGAGAACAAAACTTCCTGTCTCTGTTTGGGGACATGCTATTTAAATGCAGCAACACTTATTCGCATTAGGCCAACATTATATCATAAATTCTCCCCATTACAATTGGTTTTTGGTTATGATCCAAATATTTCCCCTCTAAGAATATTTGGTTATGCGATATATGTTCCAATTTATCCTCCACAACGCATAAAGATGGGTCCTCAAAGGAGGTTGGGAATATATATTGGGTTTGAGTCCCCATCAATAATTAAATATCTTGAACCCTTAACAGGTGATTTATTTACGGCACGATTTGCCAACTGTCATTTTGATTAGACTATGTTCCCAGTATTAGGGGGAGAAATTAAACAGCTAGATAAAGATATTACATTGAATGCATTGTCATTATTGAATTTTGATCCTCATACAAAATAATGTGACCAAGAAGTTCAAAAGATACTTCGTTTGCAAGATATAGCAAATCAGCTACCGAATGCATTCACTAACTCAAAAGGAGTAACCAAATATCATATACCAGCTGTAAATGCTCCAGCTCGGATTGAAGTCCCAATAGGACAATCCGCAAAAATTACAGCAAATGAGTCTAAAGCATGCCAGAAGCGTGGTAGATCAATCGGTTCGAAAGACAAAAATTCTCGAAAAAGAAAAGAAGTAAATAAACAAGTTGGCATTATTGAGGAGGAAAATATTCATGAGGATATAGACATAACTAGTCATAAAACCCTAGAAGAGGTTCAGGTACCTGAAAACAATAAAAATGTTGAGATCTCAATAAGTTATGTCTCTACAAAGAAAAGATGGAACCGAAGTGAGATAGTTGTTGACAATAGTTTTTCATATAATATATCGCTTGATATAATTAATGAAAACAAGGATTCTGAGCCTAATTCTATCGAAGAATGTAGACGCAGAAATGATTGGCCAAAATGGAAAGAAGCAATACAGGCATAATTAAATTCACTTGCAAAACGTGAAGTTTTTGGACCTGTAGTCCAAAAACCCGAAGAAGTAAAGCCAGTTGGATAAAAATGGGTCTTTGTGCGAAAAAGAAATGAGAAAAAATGAAATCGTAAGATATAAAGCAGGACTTGTGGCACAAGGATTTTCACAAAGACCTGGTATTGATTACAATGAAACATATTCTCCTGTGGTAGATGCAATTACATTGTGGTATCTTATTAGCATAGCAACTAATGAAAAATTAGATATGTGCCTAATGGATGTTGTTACAACCTATTTATATGGAACAATTAATAATGATGTTTATATGAAAATCCCTAAAGGATTTAAAATGCCTGAAGCATATAATTCAAATCCCCAAGAAGTTTACTTAATCAAGTTGCAAAGGTCCCTATATGGGTTAAAGCATTTAGGACGCATGTGGTACAATCGTCTTAGTGAATATTTATTGAAAGAAGGGTATAATAATAACCCTATATGCCCATATATTTTTATAAAGAAGTCGTAATCCGGTTTTGTTATCATTATTGTGTATGTTGATGATTTAAATATTATTGGAACTCATGGAGAGATTCCAAAGACAATGAATTATTTAAAGAAAGAATTTGAGATGAAAGATTTAGGAAAAACAAAATTTTATCTCGGCCTGCAGATCGAGCATTTAGCAGATGGAATTCTCATTCATTAGTCAATTTACACAGAGAAGGTATTTAAAAGATTTTATATGGATAAAGCTCATCCATTGAGTACACCAATGGTTGTTAGATCACTTGATGTGAAAAAGGACCCTTTTAGACCTCGTGAGGATAATGAAGAATTACTTGGTCCTGAAGTACCATACCTCAGTGAAATTGGTTCATTAATGTATCATGCTAATAATACACGACCTGATATAGCATTCTCTGTGAATTTTTTAGCAAGATATAGTTCTTCTCCTACCCGGAGACATTGGAATGGGGTTAAACATATTTTTCGTTACCTACGAGGAACTATAGATAATGGCTTCTTTTATTCAAATAATGATAATCATAAATTAGTTGGATATGTTGATGCAGGATATCTATCTGATCCACATAATGGTCGATCTCAAACATGTTATCTTTTTAAGTGTGGTGATACTACTATATCATGGAGATCTACAAAGAAAACATTAGTTGCCACTTCATCCAATCATGCTGAAATACTTGCAATCCATGAAACAAGTCGAGAATGTGTGTGGTTTAGATCAATGACTCAACATATTCGTGAAACATGCGATTTATCCTCCAGCAGAGGAACTCCAACCATTCTGTATGAAGACAATGTTGCATGTATAGCTCAATTAAAAGGAGGATACATTAAAAGAGATAGAACAAAGCACATCTCATCGAAATTCCTTTTCACACATGACCTTGATAAGTGTCATGAAATTGATGTTCAGCAAATTCGCTCAAAATATAATCTAGCAGATTTATTCACCGAAGCATTACCAACTGCAATGTTTGAAGGAAATCATCGCAATATTGGAATGCGATAGCTAAAGGACTTAAGGATACATTCATGAGAGGAAGCTAATACACGTTGCACTCTTTTTTCCTTAACCAAGGTTTTTTCCTATTAGGTTTTTCCTGGTAAGGTTTTTAATGAGGCAGCTTTCAATGTGTATGGCTATACAATAGACATCCAAAGGGGAGTGTTATAAAATATTATAATAGATGTCTAGATTCATTCTCCCTATCTTTGATTGTAATGATTTTGAAAAATCCCATTGAGTTATAAAACTCATGACCTTTGAGTTTTGTAACCTCTTAGTATTGATGTCCTTGTACCATAAATAATAGCATTATAAAGAGAATGTGTTAGGAACATATACAATTACAATATATGAAATGAGAATGCTCTTCTCCCTTAATTATCATCTTTGTTCTTGATTGTAGTAATATTTTATAACACTTAAAGAGTTATAATTATTCTGTAGATGATTAGTTCAATGTGTCACGAGTTCACAGAGTCGAAAACCAACTAATCCTGGCTTAAAATGAAGAAGTTATGAGGATTTGAAGTAAAAACATCGCAAAAACTGTAATCTGGGCAAAGCTGTTGCCAAGCCATTTGTCCGAGCGTGGGCGCGTCATTGGGCGCTCTAGGCCCCTAATGGATCTTTGTGCTGGAGTGTGAAGGAAATGGGCGCGGCCGCACCCAAAGTGTGTTAAGTGTGCCTACTTTAACTTTTTTTGATAAAATGGCTATAACCTTTTCATACGAACTCCAATAGAGGCGATTCAAGATTATCCGAAATGAGGTCAAATAGATCTACAACTTTTATTCTTTAAGGGTTTCAATTTGAGGTCATTAAAAGGGGTCAAAATGGCCATCTTTGAGACTATTATGTTTTCGGAGGCAATCGAAGGGCGTCGGGCATGCACGTATGCAAGTGTAGTGCTTCTGACAATAAAAGATTTTATTTTAAGTTATAAAACATGAATGTTAGTAAATATAATGATACTTAAAATTGATAAATAATATATTAGATAAGTTGTATAAGTATACTAAGCATACACAAGAGAGACAAATCGGGCGTTTGAAGAATAAACGTCGAAACGTCGTGACAAGTGTTAATAAACATAAAAAGTGTTTTAAGTCAAATGAAATGAATATTATAAGATATGAAATGGGGTTAATATAAAACCAATAATGATTCCTAGCAAGACTTAAACATTTAAATGAACTTCGAGTATGACTAAGAAGAAGTATAGTGAGATATAAGTCGAAAGTTAACACAATCAAATTGAACATTGTGTATTGATAATAGGAAGGGTTATGAGATATAGAGTAAAGTTTACATTACAACTATTATGCATTGCTATGTGACTAATAGTTGATATGCATGATTATATAATTGTGTAGGGCTGGTGAAGTGGAGATAGCTGTAAGTTGTTAAACTATTATTGGTAAACAAGGATAAAGGCAAGTCTTTCAGTTCCTATTTGCTATGTGAACTTGATGATGAACTATTTTAAATCTTTATTGCAAATAGCATGATGTGTTATATATATGTTGAAAGTATGAAATGTTAAAGTCAATTTATGACTACGTTGATTGAGTAATGAATGTTGATTGAGTAAGGAACTCAATCTTTATACTTGTTATATGAACTACAGCACGTTTGTTATGTTAGTTTAATGTTTATGGGATGTATGATAAGCATGTTATTATGTGCTACATGGTGTATGAAAATTATTAGATTTGCTAGGCTGTCGAGCTCAACCTTGCCAATAACCATTTTTGCAGGTTAAGGATTGAAGGTAACACTACGTGGATCAGAAATAATACACAAAGATTAATATTTTAGCTAAAGATTGTCATTTCTTTAAACCATGATTAAGGTTCATGAGATGTACTCAATGATTTATGATGTATATTTTGTGTTGAGTTATAAAGTTAAAGTTTGAGTTGTACTATGTATAAAGGATATCAATTTGATATATAAGTATATATATATATTAACTCTAATAAAGTGAATCATGGATTATATATGATTCAAAGATATATAGATGATAAAGGTTTTGATTCAGGGAATTAAAGTGAGCAGATAGAAAAGTTTAAATTATTCCGCATTTTATTAAGTTTAACCTCGAAAAATGATGTAAAATCAGAAGTTAGACGTGTTATTAACAACCGATGTCGATAATAGAATTGTATGAATTTTACTATTAATTCATACCGCTTACTTATCGTGAACGAGTGACATTGAACCGATTTACTATCATCCAAACTTTCAGGGTTATCCAAACTCTTGGGACTATAGTCAAGAGCAGTATCATGATCCGAATTATTCTTATCTGATTCAATTTGAAAATCAATCTCCGCCGCAATATAAGGTGACATCTCAACCCAATGAGAGCTTTTATGTATACTCAACACGAGAAGAGGAGAAAAGGCTTGAAGAGCTCCTCACCAACTTTATAGAGAGAAATAAGGTTTGAATGGCGAACCAAGATGCCTTATTGCAGAGCCTCAAAAGTCAATTGGGACAACTCATCAATGCCATCACAAATCCACCGCAAGGCAATCTACCGGTCGTAATTAATCTCAACGATGAAGAAGTTGAGCATTGCACGGTGGATACGCAAGGAGAAGGCGATGAGTCTCACAAGGTTGTTAAGGGAGATGTCAAAGTGCCAATTGTCCAACTTGTGGAGTCTGTAGAAAGAGAAGAGAGGATCAAGAGTGGTTGTATTGTCAAGACTAATGAAAAGTTGGAAACCACGCTCACAATTGTGGAAACCTTAGAGGGCCCACTAGCGCACAAAGAACGATTTCAGCTTGATGAAAAGGTGAATTATTGGATAATTCTAGTGGTGAAACATTCTACGTGCCAATGGGTGAAAAAAAATGGGGATAACAAATCATCCATGTTTGCCATAAATTTAAAGGAGTTGACAAATAGGTGGCATGAAATGGTCATTTTTGCATATGAGCCGGATTGAACGGCAATGGAATAGTCAAGCCGATCGACTTTAAAACAAGCGCTTGGTTGGGAGGCAACCCCATCTCAGTATCAATTTATCTAATTTTCTTTACTTATGTCTAGTTTACATTGTTTTTTTTTCTCTTTAGTTGTTAACATAGCTGCCAGTATGATTATTACTGAAGTGTCTTATCTCATATGCATGTTATAGTGACTATAGGATGCAAGCAACATGTTTATCTAGTATTTTACAATTATGTATATCGTAGTTAGAGTTAAGTTAGTTATCATGTGGGTTATTTTAGGTATATGTGTGATTAGTATGATGGCTAATACATGGCTTGGCTTTTGCAGAAAAAAATCAGATATAAGGTCGGCATTGCAACGCCAGTAGGTACATTAAAGGTCGCGCTGCAGCGTTGGGTTCATTTTCCATATTCAACATCTCTCGCTACAGCGCCAAGAAGCAACATATACATCGCGCTGCAGCGCCACAAAAGAGCCAAACATACTGCATTTATGCGCTGCAGCGTCATCGATTTGCCTATGGCTCGCATATGCGGCGATTTAAAATTCCAAATTAAAGCAAGGTCTTTATTCCCTACTCAACAAAGGAAACCTCATACAGCATGGCCTTGAGCGAAGTTTTTATTTTTTAAAATGATGAATTTGGCGATTAAACCATTCCCCTTCTCTCTTTGAACTTTTGACAAATAAGCCAATTGAAGCAACCCAAACTTGTCGCCTCACTTCCTAGAACCCTAGCCTTCGATCAATTCAGACATCCTACCCACAAGACCCCAATTCAGTTGCGCGCAATAAGAGTCAAGGTCAGAAATCAAGCTAGGGTTCCCCACTAAGGTATTTGGGGATTGCAATCTAATTTTTTTTGTGTTTTAGGGTTTTCCATGTTCATTGATTGATTGGCCTGGGAAAATTCTTTCCTACTTCTGAATTGTTGGGCTAGTGTTATTATTATTATTACACTTGGATTCGAGGAATTCAGAACAGTACTAGAAAACTTGGGTGAAGGTAGCGCACGACAAGTGTTTGATTTATTGTCTGAGTAAGTTGTACTTGTACTTTGCTGCTGTTGTGGTATAATTGGGCTTGTGATTTGTCTTAAGGTGTTGTAGCTAGTTAATTAAGGCTCAGTTGGATATTTATTGTTTAGGTTCCTTTTCTTTATGGTATATTGTTGACTGTAAATTCTGAAATGGCTTCAAAGAGGCGATGACTTAGTGTCAGCGGCTCCTCGTCTGCAGCACCACAGAGTTGGAACAATGCCAAATTCGTTAGCGAAGAAGCATGGAAACGGTACAAACACTCCTTTTCTAAACGAAACTTGGTTCCTGAACGGGGTTTGCGGCCTGATCAAATAAAGGATGGTAAGCTGGCAGCCATGATCCTTGGACGCAAGTGGGTGCACTTCACAAAACCAATTGAGTCGGCTATCATTTCTGTGGTTCGTGAGTTCTATGCAAATGCTAGTACCAACGATCTTGCTGTAGTTCAAGTCAGGGGTCGATCAGTGGCATATGACAGTCAAGACATCAATGCACTTTTTGCGACACCTAGCTATGATGGAAAGGACTATTTGGAGCAAAGGCTTCGCAACTATGACTTGGATGACATTGTTAGGAGGCTCTACAAGCCCAGGACAACATAGAAAACCAATGAAACAACATGTGAGAAGACCAGTTTATCGCATCATGCACTCAATCGCTATGGGAAGGCATGGTATAGTTTTGTATATTCCAACATGATCCCCACTCATCACCTTAGCGACGTGCCTAAGGATAGAGCGATCCTATTATTTGCCATTATCACGGGTCTGAACGTCTATATCAGAGTTTTCATTCAGGAGTCCATCCTGAAGGCAATCAAGAGTACCACCTCTGAGGGACTTCCACATCCATCCTTGATCACCCGATTGTGCAAGCGGGTAGGTATTCATTGGGAACTAGAAGAGATAGCGTTGATGCCTATGTCAATTATCGACCATCAAGTCAACTCACGCTTCAGTGTATGGGATGAGGCTGCCTCACATGTCAAAGGTGAGGGGTACGGGCCACCTACTGAGCCGCCTCCCACGTCAAAGGTCAGACAGTCTCAGCCACCAGAGTCAGGTTCATCTTCACAAGGGCTATTGGCAGAGATTATGGCATCCCTCGCCCTATTACATCAGAACCAAAACATTATTGCTCAAAGGCAGTAGAGGCACATAGCAGCAGTTGCCTAGAGGCAGGACATCGCGATGCAGTATCAAGCTGAGCTTGTCAACACTATGTAGAGCATCTACACAACCTATAGTGGCGAGGATACTAATTTCACGCCATTCTAGTTCCCAGAGCCTCTTATTTTCCCACCCTACCCGCCACCATCACCGCCCGCAGAAGCTGACAAGGATGATGATGATGCCGAGTGACCAAACTTCAGGGAATCCCTCTTGTATTGATTTATATATGCTTAGCAATGAGGGCATTGCACATCTTAAGTTTGGAGGTATTGTAAGACCCCGACATTTATGAATAAAGATGAATTTTCTATAATTATCATTTTTAAATATTATGGAATGAATTTGATATAATGTTATAGTTGTGGGTAATATTTAGAAATTTTGCAAAGTACGCAAGTTGTTTATAATATTCGATTGGTCGGGGAATATTCGTACGACGGCACAATCATTGGTGGACCCCATAACGGAATTATTGTCGGATTGAAAAAATGACAAAAATATTTTTTATGAAAATAACGACGGAAGTTTTACCGTTAACTGTTGAAACACCCGGTGTTAAAGGTACAGGAATACGTGTGGTTGCATAGTAGCACACGATATTGATTATTGATGCTTACGTGAGAAGTCACTCAGTTTTGTCAATTATTGCTTCAGTAATTGTTACATAGTATCTCATGTTAATTGATTCAATTATTGTTGATATTTTATAATTGAGATGACGAAGTTATTAATATTATTATTTGCAATATTAACGATGTCTAGAAGTTCTGCCAAGGAGAGGTTTGGTCACCTAATTGCGCGCCAATAGGGAGAAATTCTTATTGGAAAGCCCCTCTTTCACAGAACGACACAGGTGGGTTAATAGTGTGAATAATAATAATGATGATGAAGTTTTGTTTCATTAGTATTATTAATGTAATAAAACAGAAAAGCTTTTTATATAAAACAGAATACTTTTATAAAGTTATTCGTTTTATTAGGCTAATAATAAAATCTTTTTATATAAAATAGAATACTTTTATAAAGTTATTCATTTTATTAGAGAATAATTAGAATATATTATATTTTATTATGCATAGTGTTTGCATAGTGTCTGCATAGTGTTTGCATAGTAAAATCTTTTTAAAACTTATTCATTTTATTAGATTATAAATAGAATATATTATATTTTATTGTAAACCAATCTGGACCGTCCGTTTAAAGTAAATCGATCTGGACCGTTCATGGATTGGTTACTATTCAGTCCATTCTTCTATAAATAGAAGCTCATTCCTTCATTATTTCTTACAAATTCACTAAAACTCTAGACAGAGAAACTGTAGAGAGAATTATTCTTCTATCTTGAGTGTATTTCTTTAGCGTTTAAGAAAGCTTTGAGCGTAGTGCAAGTTTCTTCAAGTATATCCCCGCCCTACCGGTAGAGTACTCTTCTTTATAAGGTAAGGGTATTATTTTTTTCATATTCATGAAGAGAACTTCATTATTCTATTCTTTATTATTCTATTGGAATAACTCAGTATACGCTGATGCCACCCTATACTTAGTGAAATTCTTCTCATTATTCCATTATTTATTATTCTACTTTGAATAACTTTGCTCTATCTGATACCGCATACATGGTGAAATTCTGTTGGTATTCCATTCTTTATTATTCTATTGGAATATTCTGTCATCATGCGTTTTATGCTAGGACTGGTTCCGCCTTTTTATTATTTTATTGGAATATCCCATGCTCGTGCTTTTTACGCCGGACCTAGTTCCGTTATTTATTATTCTATTGGAACAACCTGTCTATGCGAAGTACCGCATGCATGGTGATTTCTGTTGTTATTCCATTCTTTATTATTCTTTTGAAATATCACCGCCGGTGCGTATTTACGCTTTGACTCGGGTTTTGTTATTTATTATTCTATTGGAATAACATGTCTATGCAAAGTAAATCATGCATGCGTGATTTCTTTTATTATTCCATTCTTTATTATACTCAGTTGGTTAAAGTTTTGACTTCTATACTCCATGAAATTAGTGGAATGTCCTTGATATTTGCGCTTCATCCAGTATCTTTTCGTGGAAATATTCTTCTGAGCATTCTTGAATTTTACTCTACAAAGAAGTATCATGTTGACAATTTGGACGTTATTAGTTCCTGAATAAATTAATTCTTGAACTTGTTTATTGAATTCTTATATCATTGCCATCATCCTCATATTTATATTTTATTGAAAGTCTTCTGTGGATTTTAGTGCATAGATGGACTTGGTATGATTATGACCAGGGATTATTCGGTGTAATCATGACCGTAATGTTACAAATGATGTGGTAAAAGTCTTCATTGGCCCGTAGTGCATTAATGGACAGTTGTTGGCATGATCATGACCATTGATGAATACACAAATATCCTTGGCCCGTAGTGTATGGATAAATTGTGGTTGTGATACTAATGAATATCCTTGGCCGTAGTGCAAGAATGATGTGAATTATTTATTAAAATTTGAGTCCCAAATGATAAAAGTGATGAAAACCTTTAAATCATAAAAGATAGTAGATTTTATTCTCTACTGACTCTTTTAATGGATTGCATGTTCCGCTGCAGTTTAAACTTGATGTCTATTTTATTTTATTAGTTTAACATTGTTGAAGACTAATGATAATTTATTCGCATTATCTTAGTCATAATATTTCTTACTGGGCTAGTTGAGCTCACCCTTTCTTTCACCGCTTGTTCTCTTGAGAAATGAGAACGTAGCCGGGACTAGTCGGGGAACGGAGTGACGGTCTAGATGATAGTATTAGTAGTCCTCACTATTCTGTTAAATAGTGTGTTAATAAATGTAATGAGGACTTATTCTAAGAGTGGATATTGTCTAGAAGACAATGTTTGTATTAAAACTCACAGCTCTCTTGTTATATATTTAAGATTGTATTTGTATTTTGTACCATGTATTTGACGACTCAGAATAGGTGATGTGTACCTATTTTGGGGGCGTCACGGGTATTATGGGATATCTGTTTTATTCTATCTAATTCCATGATAGGTTGTCATATCTTAGTATTTTGCTTATGTTTTATCAGTATAGTAGTGCAGTCGTGTTTGAACAACGTTTTTAACATCATTTTGGGTGTTATTAGCCTTTGGGTTATTACGTTTTGGTTTTATTATGGATGGATGCCATTAACAGTTTTTGTTATTTGTTAATGGATGCTTTGATTATTATCAAAATGTATGTTTGGTTTATAGCCATCTTTTGGGACTTATTCAGATTTGTATGTGTGTACCATGTTAATGGTTTTATTACCCTATTTTGAGCTGTTATTATGCAAAGGTTTTATATAATTTATTAATTTTTTGTTTGTGGCTAATGACAAGCGCCAAGCGATTATGTCTATCTCTTAGAGTTGTGTCAAGCATGTGTGAGCAAGGGGTGTGTTCAATCGATAAGTTGAGACTGTTATTGATCTGTCCTTCTTAGCAAGCACCGACCAACTATTTTAACTAGTTATATTTTGAATTTAGTTTGCTTGTTTATTGTTTTGAGAATATGTTCACTCTGTTAAAACTTTCATGAGTACAAGGTAATAAAAGACTTAGACGCTTATACAGTTTCGGATATTTGATTCTGGCATGTTTTCACATATAAAAAAAATAAAAATATGTTGAAAGTCGTGCGGTGGGTCGAGATGGAACGTGAAACACACTCTCCTATAAACGCAGACTAATGTTAAGATGGACCATAAAATGCATTCACCTAATAATCTTCTGATTTCGTAAAGCCTAATTTGGCTTAAGTTGATTACGTGGCCTTTGCTGCTAGAGTTATTAGATTCATAGGGGTGTTCTACACCTAGTGCCCTAAAGTCATCTGGCTTGGGAGTCATTGATCAAAAGCTCATTAATGGTTAGCTCTGAATAGCCTAAAGTAATTAAGCATTTTCTGAGTCAGATTTTACTGTCTTCATGCTAGAGCCTTTTGATCCTTTCTTGCATTTGCGTCTTGTTCTTAATGCTTGTTGATTATTCGAGTTGCAGAGTGAGCATATTGGTATTCACAATCGATTGTGTGAACTTTATTTGGGCTATGATTAGTTAGGATGGTTGGTCTTCACACACACACATAAAATGGATCAAATATAGTCTTGTACTTGAAATTGATTGAACCCTTATTCATATATGTGTTTGTCCTGTTCTCTGGGAGTAGCTATGATTGAGCTTAGAAGCCATGATGCTAGTATATAGTTTTATACTTCATTCGCGTGTTGTTTTACTATTATTATTTTTGTGTGAGATAGTTTGCTTGAGGACAAGCAAAGACTTAAGTTTGGGGGTATTTGATGAGTGGAATTTATACCCGCGAATCGGATCCTTTATTTCTTAAATAGTTGCTTGATCTTCATAGATTATATATAGCTTTTATATTATTTTAGTATTATTTTGCTTAACCTATGTGTTGCAGAGCTTACTAGGTCTTTTCCAGCTTGCAGGGGGCAAAACGGTCAATTTTCCTACATCAGTATTTGTACTTATGCCAAAACTTAAACACATACTTGCAATGGCTTCAACCCAGTCCACTTGTGACATCGGCATGGCGTATTTGCACCGCGACCTCCGATCTTTTTGTGCTGACTTAGCGCTGCAGCGCCGTTCTAAGTCTTAATCTTAGCGCTACAGCACCACCTCCGGTGCCCAGGCAGAGAAGGGCTAGTTTTGACCTAGCTGATGGAAAAACACTTGGGTATAAAAGGGGGTGTAGCCTCCTTAATCAATCTATCTGATCTTCCCCCTTTGTAATTTATTTCCCATTTTCTCTTAGGTAATGTTTGTAAATATAGTTTAGCTAGATTAGGGAGATGCTTGGAGTTTCTTGGAGCTCAAGAGCAATTAGCAACATGGATTGGAAAGCTTGAATGGATGGGAATTCTTAGAGACTGAAGAGCTTTGACAGAGTTTATTCTTATCCATTTGTTTCCTTTGATTTTTTAATCCATAATTGTTGTGTTTATTGCTACTTATATTTTGTTCAAGAACTATGAACTAATTATTGGCTCTAAGGTTATAATGAAACCCTTTGCTATTTTAAATTGAATGTCCTATCTCTTTGGTTAGCACCATATGGTTTGGTTTAATATATTCATGCTTAATTATTCTTGCTAAGAAAGTAGTGATGATTTTGTTAATCTATATGATGTTGAAAAAGGGATTTTATATTTACACCTTAATATACTTGTGACGCCCCCAAAACAGGTATACATCACCCATCTTGAGTTGCCAGATACATGGTACATAAATTCAAATACAACTTAATTATACAACAGTCGTGTAAAATACGACAAAACATAGCTGAGAGTTTAAACAAGAATATTGTCATAAAGCCATTTATCCTGGACCATCACTCCATTCCCCGACTTGTCCCAGCTATATTCTCATTTCTTGAAGAGAACAATGAAAGAAATGGTGAGCTCAACTAGCCCAGTAAGAAATATTATGACTAAGATAATGTAGAATAAATTATCCTTAGCCTTCAACAATATAACAACAGATAGAATACAATAGACAACAAGTTTTAGATCAACAACTGCAGCGGAATAAGCAATCCATTAGAAGAGTCAAGTAAAGCATAAAATCTACTATCTTCTATGATTTAAAAAGTTTTTCATCAACTTTATCGTTGAGACTCAGCTTAATAAATAAAATCAAATCATCCCCGCACTTGCTGCCAAGGATATTCATGTAATCATCAATGGTCATGATTATACCTTAATAATCCTCGGTCATAATCATACCAACAACTCATCCCATCAATGAACTACAGTGCCAATGAGGACTTTTACCACATCATTCGTCACATTGCGGTCATGATTATACCGAATAATCCCTGGTCATAATTATACCAAGTCCATCTATGAACGTAAGCCAAAGATGACTTTCATCATAATATAAGCATGAGGATAATGACAATGACATAATAATTCAATAAAACAAGTTCACGGATAAATTTTAAAGATTTATAATTTAATTTATCCAGAGATCAATAACGTCCAAATTGTCAACATGATACTGCTTTGTAGAGTAAAATTCAAGAATAATATTCATGTACCAAAAATAATTTGGACAGAAAAAAATATATTTTTTGGGTAAATAGTACCCCGTGAATAGTACTTCGGGAATAGTACTTCGGGAATAGTACCCCGTGAATAGTACCCCGACACAAAAAGTGTCCCGAATACCCGAGTGAATGATACTAGAGTGAATAGTAATCGGGTGTATAGTAACTCGTGAATAGTACTCCGGCACGAAAAGTGCCCCAAATACCCGAGTGAATAATACTAGAGTGAATAGTAACTGGGTGAATAGTAACTCGTGAATAGTAATTCATAAAAAAAATACCAAAGAAAATGATATTCCATGACGACTACAAAAGAAATGATATCTCAGATGAGTATAACAGAATATATATGAAACTGCAAATGGATTTTCACCCGCCATGCGGTAATCCACGTAGGCAGATCATTTCCACAATTTAATAAGGAATGAATACAAAGGATCATTCACCATGCATGCGGTAATCCACATAGACATATTATTCCAATGTAATAATAAAGAATGGAATAATGTAAGAATTCACCATGATAGATCGCATGCATGAGTTATTCCCAATAGAATAAGAAAGAATGGAACCAGTTATTCCGCGATATATTCAATGTAATAATAAAGAATGGAACCGAATGTCATGCGTAATCCGCATGCATGTGATATTCCAACAGAATAATAAAGAATGGAATGACAACAGAATTCGCCATGCATGCGATGAATCGTGATAGACAAAGTTATTTCAATAGAATAATAAATAATGGAACCAATCAAATGCGTAATATGCACGTACGTGATATTCCAATGTAATAATAAAGAATGGAATAATGTAAGAATTTCACCATGTATGCGGTACTTTGCATGAGCAAGTTATTCCAACATAATAATAAAGAACGGAATAACAACCCTTACGATTATTGAAAGAAAATAACATCTTCATGAATACGAAATAATAATACCCTTACCTCGTAAGAAAAGCGGATACTCGGAATAGTGAGGTAAAGCGTACTTCTCTTCTTTCTTCTCTATAATTTCTCTCTATAATAATTGCTCTATATCTTTAGTGAATTGGTGAAAAATAATGAAGGAATGAGCTTCTATTTATAGGAAAATATAGTTTTGATAATTGCACGTTTTGGGGCTCGAAATATTGCAGTATAATACCTTCCTCTTTTCCTTCATTTTTAATTTAGTCCTGCAAGTATTATCAAACTTGCACCACCTCCCCTAATAGTAAATTATGTGAATCAATAGTTCAATCATGTGATTCAATAGTTATAATTATGTGAAAATACGAATAACAGTATAGTACCTCCATCTATACCTCCATCTTTAACTTATCTATGCAAGTATTATCAATCTTGCACCAACTCCCCTAATAGTACATGAATGTGAATCAATAGTACACACATGTGAACAAATAGTTATAATCATGTGAATTAATAGCTATTAATTCCTCATTTATCCGATTAATTACCCGATAACTTCCAGACATCAATTATTATCGAAATAAATGTCGATTTTCACTAACACTAATAATTCCAACATAATGGAACTATCAATTTCATCTTTAATCAACACGAACTTATTCATCATTAATATTATAATTCACAATATTTAACAACCAAATCGCTCCTGTAGGAAAAGGGGGGCTTTTCGATAAGGATTTCTCCTTATTGGTAGCAATTGATTAGGTGACCAAACCTCTCCTCGACGTAACTTCTAGACATTGTCGATATTGCAAATAATAATATGAATAACTTTGTCGTCTCAATTATTGATTTAATAATATATCATATTATATGTATGATATTGTGACAATAATTAAATCAATAATATGAGAGATATGATGCAAAGAATTATCGTAGTAATAATTGAGTATAACCGAGTGACTTCTTACGTAAGCATCAATAATCAATACCGCATTGCTATTATGCAACCACGCCAGTAATCTTGTACTTTTACTACCGGGTAGTTCAACAGTTTTAACGGTAACACTTTTGCCGTTATTTTTATAAAATGATAATGCTATCGTTTTCTAACTACGACAATACTTCCGTTGTGGGGTCCACTAATGATTGCGCCGTCGTATGAATATTCCCTCTTAAAATGAATATTCCCCGACCAATCGAATATTATATAACAACTTGCTTACTTTGCAAAATTTATAAATATTACCCACAACTATAACATTATATCAAATCCACACCATAATATTAAAAAAAATATTTCGAGAAATTTAAATCTTTATTCATAAAATTTGGGGTCTCACAATCTCCCCTCCTTATGAAATTTCGCCCTTGAAATTTACGTACATACCTGGTATCCCGAAGAGATGAGGATACCTTGACTTCATTTCAGATTCTAACTCTTGAGGTATAACCTTTGAGTGTCGAATATGATCATTCTTATCCAAGATTTTAACACGTATCTCCTCATACGTTAAATCTTTTGTTATCTCGTCAAGTTCTAATTTAATAATGTGGTTCGGGTCGTCCACATATTTACGTAACATCGATACGTGAAAAACGTTATGAACACGAGACATACTTAGCGGTAAAGCGAGTCTATAAGCCATAGTTCTTAGTCGATCAAGAATTTTAAATGGGCCAATTAAATCGAGGGTTGAGATTTTCTCTTTCATCGACTCTTGCTTCTAGAATAACGCCTTCTTGAACCTTCTTCTTCGTTTTCATCAGCTCCGGGTCTGAAGCTTCAGCGACCTTTAACTTTATCGATTAAAGTCGATTCTACTCGTATATTCGTTATCTTCACGTGGGTCCCTAGAGTCTTTAACTCTATCTTCATTATTTATAAGTTATACGAAATGGGTTTTGTGTTAATAACATTGCACTCGTAAACGCATACGATCTTCTACTCAACGCGTCAGCTACCACGTTCGCTTTTCCACGATGATATTGAATAGTATAGTCATAATCTTCAACAGCTCGAGCCAACGTTCTTGGCGCATTATACGATCATTTTAGGTGAAGAAATATTTGAGAGTTTTTGAAATGGGTTTTGTACTGGGGTCAATCCAAAATTCGATTTCACGCTCTAGGGATAGGCTAAGAAGTCTTCAAAAATACGTCAGGAAATTTATTAACAATAAAAATATCATTCAAAACTGTGACTCTCATCCAAGACTTGGATAGTACGTCACATTTATACCTATCAACTTGCCATCGTCATTCACGACGTTGCCTACAGAAAGTCTGGCTTCGGTGCATTCCACACAAGGAAGTCAACAACGAAAGGATCGGGGCTCTTATAGCTTGATATAACAGTGATTAACTTTAGTGGTTTAGTTGTTTGAATTCGCATGATAGGTTGGTTAAGAATATGAAAACTAACAACCTTACGAAAAGCATGATAAGTAGTTAACCAATCGATTCCTAAAATCACATCAAAGGCAAGTATTTTCAAAGAGATAAGATCGACAGGTAACGTGAAAGTGTCGATTTGAATCAGCAAGATTTATAAACCGTGGAGGTAACGAAGGTTTCTACTAATGAAGTTTCAACCAATAAGTCAAAGTCTAACTTCTCTGGGGTAAAATTTAAACGTTGAGCGCAAGCAAGAGAGATAAAAGAATGGGTAGAACTAGTATCTAATAAGGTATAGACTTCGCAAGAATTTATAATTAACTAACTCGTGCTAACTTCGTTTGGGTCACTCGCTTTTTGAGAAGTCACAAAAAATGCTCTTCCTGAAATCACCGACTTTGTTTTATCCGTATCCGCCTTTGGTACCACCATCCCAGCTGGACTTGACTTTGGTGCACGACAAAATCAGGCTAGGTGACCTTATTTTCCACAATTGTAACATGTTTTGGACTGCATCACGCAGTTTGGACTGATATGCCCCTCCCCTCCGCATTTGAAGCATACAATTGGTGGTCGTTCTCCTTCCTTGAAAACGGGTGTTGGTGATGTTGTCTTTCCATCGTTGTTGAACCTTCTCTTCTTGAAATTTCCACTCCTATTATCTCGGCCATGATTACCACCGAACGGGTTACCATTCTTGGCATGATAATTTCCCCTACTGGTACGATTATTATCGTGTTGTTGGTCGTTACCTTTTGGTTGTGCTAACTCATTATCGCGCTCCAATAACTGAGCCCTATTCACAACATCTGAATATAAACAAAGTTTGTGAGAAATGAGGTATTGACGTATATTAGGTTTCAAACCTCTTAGAAATATTCGCGTCATTCGCTCCTCATTATCGACCAAATGGGATGCAAATCGGGATAACTCCGTAAATTTAGCCTCGTATTGCGACACGATCATATTGTTTTGCTCCAACTTGATGAACTCCACCTCCTTCATGTGACGAATACTTTCGGTAAAGTACTTGTCATTGAACAGTTCTTGGAACTTCTCCCAAGACATCTTGAGTGCATCAGGCTGGGTATGTTTTACAGATTCCCACCAGTAATCTGCCTCTTCACGCAACATAAAGGTGGCAAAGGGAACCTTTTGCTCCTCAGAGCATTCCAAGACATCAAATATCTTGGTGATCTACTTTAACCACGTCTCCGCCTTCAGTGGTTCTGGCTTTCCCAAAAACCCCAGTGGTCCCAGCTCCTTGAACTGCTTAGCGGTGACCGACCGTGGGTTGCCATTATTTCCACCTATATTTTGAACATGAATCTCTCTTACCTGATGTTGCATCCCATTGTTCATCATTTCATCGGTGTTATTGTTTACCTGAGGATTATTGTCTTCCTGTTGCACATTATCCTGGGTATTGATCGTTGGTGACTCAACGGTCTCATGTGCTTCATTGCTGATCTCAACATTTTCAGATGCCATTTTCAAACACTGTCACAAAACAAGGGTTAATTAACATATCACATATTATCCCTATACTCTAACCGACCAATTAAATACCAAATAAACTTAGGTAGGTCATACTAGCGAAGGAATTCCCCTTCTCTCCCCTCCTAGTTCTTGTCTCACATCTCAGCCAACGATCATATCCCTAAGCTTTGATACCAACTGTGACGCCCCCAAAACAGGTATACATCACCCATCTTGAGTCGCCAGATACATGGTACATAAATTCAAATACAACTTAATTATACAACAGTCATGTAAAATACGACAAAACATAGCTGAGAGTTTAAACAACAATATTGTCATCTAGATAATATCAACACTCAATGGTGTCCTCATTACAATTATTATCACATTATTCCGTAGAATAGTGAGGACTACTAAAGCCATTTATCTTGGACCATCACTCCATTCCCCGACTCGCCCCAACCATATTCTCATTTCCTGAAGAGAACAATGAAAAAAGGGTGAGCTCAACTAGCCCAATAAGAAATATTATGACTAAGATAATGCAGAATAAATTTTCCTTAGCCTTCAATAGTATAACAACTGATAGAATACAATAGACAACAAGTTTTAGATCAACAACTGCAGTGGAATAAGAAATCCATTAGAAGAGTCAAGTAAAGCATAAAATCTACTATCTTCTATGATTTAAAAAGTTTTTCATCAACTTTATCGCTGAGACTCAGCTTAATAAATAAAATCAAATCATCCCTACACCACGACCAAGGATATTCATGTAATCATCAATGGTCATGATTATACCAAATAATCCCTGGTCATAATCATACCAACAACTATCCATCAATGAACTACATGCCAATGAGGACTTTTACCACATCATTCGTCACATTACGGTCATGATTATACCGAATAATCCTTGGTCATAATCATACCAAGTCCATCTATGCACATAAGCCAAAGATGACTTTCATCATAATATAAGCATGAGGATGATGACAATGATATAATAATTCAATAAAACAAGTTCAAGGATAAATTTTAAAGATTTATAATTTAATTTATCCAGAGATCAATAACGTCCAAATTGTCAACATGATACTGCTTTGTAGAGTAAAATTCAAGAATAATATTCATGTACCAAAAATAATTTGGACAGAAAAGAAATATATTTTTCGGGTAAATAGTACCCCATGAATAGTACTTCGGGAATAGTACCCCATGAATAATACCCCGACACGAAAAGTGTCCCGAATACTGATAAGTGGGTTTTATACCTACTTATTAGATATCAATTTACGCGAATTATGCCCATCTCAAGTACATTTTAGTATGTTTTAGTTGCATTTCATGTTATTTTGCATTGCATGTACTTAAAACTCCTTTTGGTGAAAAAGTGCAGGAAATGGCCTAATTTGGTGGTATTAGAGGGCACGAGGCTAATGGACGCATGAAGCGAGGCACAAGCTGGGATAGCCATGGCGTGATAAATGAGTGGAGCATGGATGGATAAGCATAGATGGACAAAAGACATTTCAGTAGCAGCAACAACAATGCAGAACCAAACTCAGGAGTAGAAACCAAATTCACCAACTGTAAGCCTCACGGCAAGATGAGCTTGGAGACGCGCACCCGCGTGAGCACCCAGCTAGAAAATGTTACCCTCATCGCAAGTTCTTGTGGTAGTGAGCATGACAAGCTTAGAGGATCGCGCGCTGCTGCTAGAGGCTAGGCTAGACAGTGTAGAACCTTCACGCAAGTCCCGCCACCCACGCCGAATAATACATTGGAGGGCAGCGTGTAGCCAAGGCGATAAATGGGAGTCATTGAGTTGTTTTATTTTAATTTTCAATTAAAATGATTGCAATTTGTTTTAAACGACATCTAACTTGTGTCAGACAGACTTGGATAACTTTTTATGTATTTTCATCGCAGTAACTAGGGTTTACACGTGAGAGAGATTCCAACGAAGAACGAAGCCAAAACTCCATCTTCTCTAATTCTTATTGGGATTCTCCATCATTGTGGATTGATAATATTGTTTTTTTGGATTTATATGAGGATTTGAACGTTGATATTGGTTTACAATCTACAATTGGGTTTGATCGTTCTATCCCTCATCTTTCAATTGTTTACTTGATAATCATGCTTAGCGTTGACCCCATAATGGCTTTTGGTTCAATCATGAACTAAACTCCATTATGGGATTCTAACGAATTTTAATATGTAGTTTGGTTGCATGCTTGATTGCTAGGGTTGTTTTACATATCATATGGGAATTCTATTATGGTTGTTTTACACGTATGAATGCTTGATCACCATTCGTTTCAGTATTTGCATGGAATTGACAATGAACATGCGAGTATGGATTGTAGTCATAATAGCATACGTATATGGGGCTGTTGTATATGGCTTGCGTATTTAAATGAATGAGATAGACATATACTTTATTCACCGTATGAGTTAAAATAAGGGCTTGTGCTTAAATTCATATGATTGCAATTTCACATAGGCATATATAGTGATTTTGGTTATATTGTTGATTACATAGAATCTATCATTTTGTGGATCTTTGTGTAAGTAGGTCATAGTGCATTAAAAATGGCTATGACTCTATTAGTGCTCTTAACTATTTTCCTGTGATATGTGAACAAATCTTGCATGATAGTGGTAGCTAGATGAAATATTAAATGAAGTTAGGATCTCATTATTTCCAGATTTGATTTATTCCATTAATATTCTTATTTTAGTTGTTATTTGCAATTAGATTAATTCACCAATATAGTCATTAGTTTAAGCATATAAATATAGTGATTTAATTGATGCATAGTAGTTTAAATTTGACAACTTTCTCTGTGGGATCGATACTTTACTTACTCTGTATTACTTGTTGACGCATGTATGCTTGCATGAGTTAGAGCTCTTTTGTCATAACTGAAAAAGAGGCAACAAGTTTTTGGCGCCGTTGTCGGGGAAAGGCGTTTAGTTTAAATAATTATCATCAATTTTAAGCTATCTTGTATGACTTAGACATATCTAATCTTATCTCATTTCTATTTTTGTTTTGTTTGTGATTTCAGGTACTTGTAGATTTTTATGCACACGCGATCATCTCATTCTGAATTAACACCAGCGCAGGATAACATAAACGGAAGGGGTTGGAAAGCAAGTGTGCGGAGAAATTTGCAAGCACAGTTGGAGAGTACTACAGTTAGTATGGCAGAAGAACAGAGAATTGAGCAAAGAGAAGAGCATCGGGCTCTACGAGATTATTCCATGTCGAATATAAATGGACTCCAGTCTAGCATAGTCAGACCGGCAATAGCAGCCAATACTTTTGAGATTAAATCGGGCACTATTCAGATGGTGCAGAACTCGGTTCAGTTTGGGGGTGCTGCTACGGATGATCCGAATGAACACTTATTGAGCTTCATAGAGATTTGTGATACATTCTGATATAACGGTGTGACGAAGGATGCTATCGAGGGCCTACGGTTGTTCCCATTCTCATTGAGGATAAGGCGAGGAGTTGGCTTCATTCTTTGCCATCGAAATCAATCACTACATGGGAGGACTTAGCGCGAAATTCTTAGCCAAGTTCTTACCATGGCTAAGAAGCGCAAAAGATGAGGACAAATATATGTCAGTTTGAGCAACAACAGAGAGAGTCCTTATATAAGGCATGGGAGAGATATAAAGAGATGTTAAGGAAGTGTCCGCATCATGGAATGCCGGATTGGATGATGATCAATACTTTCTACAATGGATTAAGATGGCAATCGAGACCGATTGTAGATGCAGCTTGTGGAGGAGCATTATGGGCAAAAAGCAATGACGAGGCCTATACCCTTATTGAGACTATGGCGAATGATGATTTTCGAATCCTACATCTCGGATGCCACGCCCAAGGTTGCGGTGTGTTGGAGGTAGATGTTATTACGCGATTATCGG
Organism: Panax quinquefolius; assembly: GCA_020205615.1. Classification (NCBI taxonomy): domain Eukaryota; kingdom Viridiplantae; phylum Streptophyta; class Magnoliopsida; order Apiales; family Araliaceae; genus Panax; species Panax quinquefolius. The sequence continues at coordinate 67,707,878 of CM035161.1, forward strand.
CACAGATGGCGATGCTATGGCAAAGAAGATAGACACTTTGGCGAGCGAGCAGCGAGCGAAAATAGTTGCCTTCGTTTGTGAGAATTTGTGCGGGTCACACTCCACGGATCGATGTGCTATTAGCTTCGAGTCGGTGCGCGATATGTGAGCAACTACGGGAAAAACCAAGGTCGATTTGAACACATACCACCCCAACAACCGAAATCATCCAAACTTTAGTTGGTCGAATAACCAAGGAAATCAACAAAAGTCGGTTTCAAATAAATCATCAATTTCGATCCACGATTATTTCGACCCACGGTATATACAAAAACCACCGTTTCCACGGATTCTCTCTCAACAACAACATCACGCTCCACCGCACCTCGGCCGGAAAAAAATCGAAAGTGGAGGAGATGATGTTGAAATACATAGCAAACACTGGAAGTTATGATTAAAAGCGCAAAGCGGTGGCTATTAAGAATTTGGAAACTCGGATGGGGGCGGATGGTGAGCATGCTTAACAACAAACCCCAAGGTTCCTTGCCAAGTAACACGAGACAAATCCTAGAAGAGACGGAAGGAACAATGCCAAGCGATATCATTAAGATCTGGGAAAAATCATGGAACAACATGTAAATCGTGCATGCGCACTGAGAACACTAAGGAGGCCGCGGCCATGTGAAAATGAAAAGTCGGTGATTGGCGATGAAGAAAATCGAGAAAAATCCGAGTCGCAACGAGGTCGAGAAGGATACAAGCGAGTTCGGAGGAAAAGCCTAAGAGTTCGGTGCCACCATTCACCCTCAAGTCACCGTATCCGCAAAGATTAACTAAGCGGAGGGAGGATAAACAGTTTTAGCAAGTTCTTGGAGGTATTCAAAAGCTGCAGATCAACATACCGTTCGTAGGGCATTGGAACAAATGCCAAGCTACGCAAAGTTTATGAAGGGTATATTGTCGAGGAAGAAAACTAGATGAGTTTGAGATGGTAGCCTTGACGGAGAGGAATGCGATCTGATGTGCTTGGAAAATTACCTCAAAAGTTGAAGGATCAAGGCGACTTCACAATTCCGTGCACAATTGGAAAGATGAACTTTAATAAGTGTTTATGTGATCTTGGGGCAAGTATAAATTTGATGCCCTTATCGATTGTTTAACTCGGTTGGGATTACGGCTCCAAAGTAAATAAACATATCATTACTGACTAGTGATAGATCCATCACGTATCCACGGGAATTGTTGAAGATGTGTTGGTAAAGGTGGACAAGTTTATTTTTTAAACCGACTTCATCATTTTAGACTACGAGGAGGACAAAAGCATACCAATAATATTGGGGAGACCATTCTTAGCCACAGGCAAAACTTTGATAAATGTGCAGAAAGGGGAACTTACGATGCATGTTCATGATCAAGAGGTCACCTTTAATGTCTTCAAAGCCATTAAGTTCCCAACAGATGAAGAAGAATGTTTTCTGGTTGATTTGGTGGATCGAGTCGTAAAGGATGAGGTACAGAGTCTTGTGGATTATGAACCGTTGAAAAGTATCATTACTGAAAATTCAGAATTGGAGGACGATGCAGTCGACGAACTTGTGCAATACCTGGATGTCATCCCAAAATTCAGGAGATTTGGAATACCAGTCGAGCCATTGACAAAAGCTGGAGAGTCATCGGTCAAATTAAAGCCATCTCTTGAGACACCTCCAGAACTTGAATTAAAACCACTTCCAGAACATCTCAGGTACGCATTTTTAAATAAAGATTCAAAGTTACCTGTGATTATTTCTTCTGCACTAACATCTTTTCAGGAAGAAAAACTGCTACGAGTGCTTAGAGAGTTTAAATCCGCTATTGGATGGACCATAGCAGATATTAAAGGGATCAGCCCTTCGTTCTGTATGCATAAGATCTTCTTTGGAAGATGGGAGTAAACCGTCGGTTGAAAGCAACAAAAAGAAGCCTTAATCAGATAATGAAAAGAAGTGGTCAAGAAAGAAGTCTTTGAAATGGTTTGGATGCGAGGAATAATTTATCCGATTTCGAGACGGCTTTCATGGGTGAGCCCGGTCACGATGTATTGCCAAAAGAAGGGTTATATGACCGTTGTGACCAATGAAAATAATGAGTTAATTCCAACACGCACAGTGACGAGGTGGAGAGTCTGCATGGATTACCATAGACTCAACAAAGCTACAAGGAAAGATCATTTTCCACTACCATTCATCGATCAGATGTTGGACAGATTAGCAGGTCATGAGTATTATTGCCTTTTGGATGGATATTCAAGCTACAATCAGATTATGATAGCCCCAGAAGACCAAGAAAAGACTACCTTCACATGCCCATACGACACTTTTGCTTTTCGAAGGATGTCTTTCGGATTATGCAATGCTCCAGCCACTTTTTAGAGATGCATGATAGTTATATTTTCAGACATGGTGGATCAGAACGTGGAAGTATTTATGGATGACTTCTCGGTCTTTGGGGACTCATTTGATTTATACCTCGAGAATTTAACTCTGGTTTTGAAGAGATGCGTTGAAACAAACTTAGTACTGAACTGGGAAAAATGCCATTTCATGGTGCAGGAAGGAATTATATTGGGACACAAGGTTTCGAAGAAGGGACTTGAGGTGGATAGAGCAAAGTTGGACACGATTGAGAACTTACCACCACCTACTTCTGTAAAAGGTGTTCGCAGTTTTTTGGGACATGCAGGTTTCTACCGCAGATTTATCAAAGATTTCTCCAAGATAACCAAACCACTATGCAGTCTATTGGAGAAAGATATACAGTTTAACTTTGATAAAGCCTGTGTGTCAGCATTTGAGCACTTAAAGAGTAAACTAACTTCAGCACCTATGATTACCGCACCAGATTGGGAATTGCCATTTGAGTTGATGTGTGATGCCAGTGACTACGCTGTAGGGGCGGTCTTGGGGCAGAGAAAAGAGAAGATTTTTCATGTGATATATTATGCCAGTAAGACCCTTACAGATGCACAGCTGAACTACACTACCACATAGAAAGAGTTATTGGCAATAGTGTACGCCTTTGATAAATTTAGAGCATATCTGATTGGCACAAAGGTGATAGTGTATGCAGATCACGCAAAAATTCGACATTTAATGGCAAAGAAGGATGCAAAACCCCGATTAATCAGATGGATTTTACTACTGCAGGAATTTGATGTGGAGATCAAAGACAGAAAGGGCACCGAAAACTAAGTGGCGGACCACTTATCGCGACTAGAGAATCCGGAAAGGCAGGCAAACGATAACGTTATGATAAATGAGACTTTTCCAGATGAGCAGTTATTTGTGGTGAAAGGGGAAGTGCCATGGTTTGCAGATTATGCGAATTACTTGGTGAGTAAAATGGTACCTTCTGACTTGGTGGGTTATCGAAAGAAGAAATTTTTGCATGAAGTTAAATGGTATATATGGGATGAGCCGTACTTGTTTAAACAGTGTCCTGATCAAATGATAAGGAGGTGTATTCCATATAGTGAGGCCGAGGGATTTTGCGGGATTGTCATGCTTGATGTATGGAGGTCACTATGGGGGAGAAAAACGATTGGCGAGAGTACTCCAAGCGAGATTTTATTGGTGACTATTTTCAAAGATGCACATAGTTTTGTTCAGCGATGTGATAGATGTCAGCGAGTAGGAAACATCTCGAAAAGAAATGAAATGCCCCTGAATACAATCCTCGAAGTTGAAATTTTTGATGTGTGGGGGATTGATTTCATGGGACCCTTTGTTTCTTCCTGCGAAAATCTATACATCTTGCTCGCAGTGGATTATGTCTCGAAATGGGCAGAAGTGGCAGCTCTTCCGACTAACAATGCCAAGGTTGTTCTAAGATTCTTACACAGAAGTATCTTCACGAGATTTGGGACTCTAAGAGCCATCATCAGTGACGAAGGTAGTCATTTCTGCAACAGACAGTTTATAGCTTTGTTGGCTAAATATGGAGTGAACCATCGCATTGCTATAGCCTATCACCCACAAACAAATGGCCAAGCTGAAGTGTCAAATCAAGAAGTCAAGAGGATCCTTGAAAAAGTTGTGAATCCCACACGGAAGGACTGGTCATTAAAATTGGATGACGCATTATGGGCTTATAGGACTGCATACAAAACTCCGTTGGGCATGTCACCTTATCAGCTCGTATATGAAAAAGCATGTCACCTTCCTATAGAGCTAGAGCATAAGGCATATTGGGCAATTCGAAAGCTCAATTTTGATTTGAATGCTGCAGAGGAGAAACGCTTACTCCAACTCAATGAGTTGGATGAATTCAGATTACAAGCATATGAGAATTCGAAACTATATAAGGAGAAGGTGAAGAAATGGCATGACTAAAAAATCATTGAGAGAGCCTTTGAACCAGGATAAAGGGTTTTGCTTTATAACTTCAGACTTAAACTTTTTCTCGGAAAGCTGAAATCAAGATGGTCGGACCATTTATAGTGAAAACTATCTTTCCGCATGGTGCAATTGAAGTATATGATCAGATTTCGGACAAGCCTTTTAAGGTAAATGGACAACAATTGAAGCATTACTTTGGTGGCGAGGTGGACAGACAAAAGGTCGCCTCAATTCTTTCTTCGACGTGAGATTCAGAGACAGTCCAGCTAATTAACTATAACTTAATGCTTGATGGGAGGCAACCCATTATTTCTATCTCTATTTTCTTTTTATTCATTCAGTAGGGTGTTTAGTTAGTTCATCTCTATTTCGTTTTTGATAATGTATGTGTTGTGCGTCATTGAGTGCATAGCTGAATTGGCATCGAGACATGATTGAGTAGGGTAGAGTCCTTATGTTGTTCGTTAATTCACGCCTTAACAGTGTGCATTCATATCCATATAGGTATCTTCAAGTGCACGCATCACGGATATATAGATTGGGAGTAAAAAGTGTACAGTACAGTACAGTAAGGGGCATCGTGTGGCCACGTATGCCAGCGCCTAAAAGTCAGTAGCTCCCATCTCAGTTTAGAAATACTATTCCCCACTCGCGTGCCCGCAGCGAGATTCCTCTCACTCAACGTAACCTTGTGCCATGAGATCTAAAATCATATGATACTATTTAAAACCTATCCGTGGCTTAATTAGATTTTCACTTGATATAACAGAAGTGACCCCTTCCTTTCTCCCATAACAACACGCCTCCTCAGCTCCCATATAAACCTCCTACCCACGATTCTCGTTACCTTCAAAAATCAAACTCGCGAATTTTCTTGAACAGAAGAAAGCTAGGGTTACTACTTGGGTTGTGCAGCAACTAGTTTGGGGGTCGGGAGTGATTATTCCTTATCCAGCAACTCATCTATATTCTCTCTATCATCCGCACATGGGTCCCAAAAGAGCACGCTCCATCCCCATCTCTTCTTCATCAGAATCTTCCTCTAGTAACCAAGAAGAGGATGTTGTGGACCACAGAAAATTTATCAGTCTGGAATCTCAGCAAGAGTATTATCGTATTGTGGCCAAATCCTTTGTGAAGGAACTGGGGTTTAAACCTGAAAAGCAAGATGGCCAACTATGGAATATGATCGTGAAAGAGACTGGGTTGGTTTGGCTACTGACTCCTATACTATTCCCATGGGGGTTGTTAGCGAGAGTTCTCTGTGAATGCTAAGGAGATGAAAGGAGGGATAACATTTGGTTCGAGGAGTGCAAGTGGACTTTCGACCACCGGCGATCGAGGCGATCTTGAGAATAAACGACGCACCACCAATAAGATTATGCGCTAATTGGGTCACAGGTGCACATTTGATGATGGACTTGGACTTAGTGATTTTTGAATTGTGCATTCGGGCACCAAATGGAATTATAAGGCGAGGGACGGCCAAGACCAAAATCTTTCCGGCATCTCGCCTTGAATCGATATGCGAGGCATGGAATCTATTTATCTGCGCCAAATTAATTCCATCGACTCACCGGCGCGTGAAATAACCAACTGGCGGGGTATCATTTTATGGGGCATTATCAAAGGCGGTACATTGGCGTTGGCCACCTTATTCATCGAGAACATGTTGCGTTATTTGCGGGGGGAACACGGTAGGGAGTATTCCACACGCGTCTGTGGCGACCATCTTGTGTGTACACAACAAGGAGTCCGTGGAATAACGACATTGCGAACCCGAAACCGTGATATCACGCGTCTTACTATTGCCAAATTCAAGGATTGGGCGGGTGGTGAACCCGCATCCACGAGGACTAGGTTTTATTATCCACCCACATTTATAGATCCATCCCAATGACCCCCTCGGGCGATGATGAGGGCGGGCCCTCGACACGACCACAAGCTCCTCGTGGTGATCGCCGACTCAGAAGGTTGGAGCGAAAAGTCGATGCCATATGATAATTTTGGAGCGTTTGCTACGGGTCTCACGAGGGCTTTGGCGAAAGCTTTGCACAACAAGGAACAATGCTCGAGTGGCCTCGATTTTGGAATGCGATGCCTTATCCACCACAGATTCACCACCCAGGGGAGGGTGGTGCAATACGTCGTTAGGGGAGTTTTCTTGTACCCTTTACCTTCATTCAATGGGGCATTGAATATTATAAGTTTGGGGGTATTGGGGAGTAGTATAGTAGCATGTAGTTAGTTTTTACATGTTTAGTTAAAATGTTCCATGATTAGTTTAATAATTTAGTTGCTTTTGGTGTTATTGTTTTATTGATAGAAATTTTTTTGTTTTAGTAATTTGCATGTCTCACAAAGTTCTTATTTTATGGAATTTCTTGCCTAGTCAATGATGATGGTGAATTGTGAAGGATTCTTGAATATATGGGATAACATGAATGTAGTTATAATGTTTTACACGATGGAATTCATATTCTTTGTTTAAATGCTTTTCGGTTTGCTTTGCGGATGTGTTCACAATCACTTGTAGGCATAAGAGTTATGTGTTGCATTGCTTGTTAGAAAATGTAGTTTTAAAAAGAGAAAAATGTGGAACATGCATGTAGACTTGACAAACATTGACATTCAAACTTTAGGAAAACATGGGTATGCTATGTATAAAAAAAATGAATAGCAATAACGTGGCTAGTCTTATTTTGGGGCCACAGCTACTTGAGTAAAATGCGCTGGGGGATTGTCTCTACACCTTGCGTTCTAAGGTCTTTCATGGTCTGGGAGTCGTTGGTTGAAAGCTCGCTATGGGGTAGCAGTGTTGCCTAATGGAATAAGGCATTGCATAGTCGCGTATAAAAAAAAGATAGAGAAAAAGAAAAGAAAAATAGCAATAAACACCGGGGAAAGAGCGAAAATGGCCCTCGTGAGTAGCAATAAAGCAATTAATCCCATTGTTGAACTTTAGTTTGTTTGGATATGTTGAAACAGTTTGCGTTGTATAAGTATACATGATTCTCAATTTAGGCTATAATTTTCTATTTCGAGCATGTTAGCATATATATTCTTTGCTTGAATCAAGTTTTGGTGAACATTACACACACACACAACATCTCTATAGCATGGATGAATTATCTGAGTGTATGATGTTATGACCATCGTTTAGTTTAAACTTGTATTCCTGAATCTGGATAATTCGTTGAGGCATTTTGGGCTTAAATTTTGTTTAAGTTGGAATGATGTGAGACTAATTTGCATAGTAGTTTAGTTGCATAGTAGTGCTTTTGCATTTTTCTTTGTTATTTAGCATGCATTGCTTGAGGGCAAGCAATAGTTCAAGTTTGGGGGTATTTGATAAGTGGGTTTTATACCTACTTATTGGATATCAATTTACGTGAATTATGCCCATCTCAAGTACATTTTAGTATGTTTTAGTTGCATTTCATGTTATTTTGCATTGCATATACTTAAAACTCCTTTTGGTGAAAAAGTGCAGGAAATGGCCTAATTTGGTGGTATTAGAGGGCATGAGGCTAATGGACGCATGAAGCGAGGCACAAGCTGGGATGGCCATGGCGTGATAAATGAGTGGAGTATGGATGGATAAGCATGGATGGACAAAAGATATTTCAAGGCAAAACAATAATGCGTAACCAAACTCAGGAGTAGAACCAAAATTCACCAACTATAAGTCGTGACAAGCGGATGATGAGCTTGAGCAGACGCGTGCGCATGAGCACCCGACCGGAAAATGTTACCCTCTCGCAAGTTACGCTTGCACATGACATGACAAGCTTAGAGGACGCATACCTGCTGCAGAGGCCACCGGATAGTAGAACCTTCTGCAAGTCCCGCGCCCACGCGATGAATACATTGGAGGGCGCCTTGTGACATGCTACGATAAATTGAAGTTCTTTGAGTTGTTTTATTTTAATTTTTAATTAAAATGATTGTAATTTGTTTTAAACGACATCTAACTGGTGTCAGACAGACTTGGATAACTTTTATGTATTTTCATCGTAGTAACTAGGGTTTGCACGTGAGAGAGATTCCAACGAAGAACGAAGCCAAAACTCCATCTTCTCTAATTCTTATTGGGATTCTCCATCATTGTGGATTGATAATATTGTTTTTTTGGATTTATATGAGGATTTGAACATTGATATTGGTTTATAATCTACAATTGGGTTTGATCGTTCTATCCCTCATCTTTCAATTGTTTACTTGATAATCATGCTTAGCGTTGACCCCATAATGGATTTTGGTTCAATCATGAACTAAACTCCATTATGGGATTCTAACGGATTTTAATATGTAGTTTGGTTGCATGCTTGATTGCTAGGGTTGTTTTACATATCATATGGGAATTCTATTATGGTTGTTTTACACGTATGAATGCTTGATCACCATTCGTTTCAATATTTGCATGGAATTGACAATGAACATGCAGTATGGATTATAGTCATAATAGCATACGTATATGGGGTTTGTTGTATATGGTTTGCGTATTTAATTGAATGAGATAGACATATACTTATTCACCGTATGAGTTAAAATAAGGGCTTGTGCTTAAATTCGAGTATGATTGCAATTTCACATAGGCGTATAGTGATTTTGATTATATTGTTGATTACATAGAATCTATCATCTGTGGATGCTGTGTAAGTAGACCATAGTGCATTGAAAAATGGCTATGACTCTATTAGTGCTCTTGACTATTTTCCTGTGTTATGTGAACAAGTCTTGCATGATAGTGGTAGCTAGATGAAATATTAAATGAAGTTAGGATCCCATTATTTCCAGATTTGATTTATTCCATTAATATTCTTATTTTAGTTGTTATTTGCAATTAGTTTAATTCGCCAATTATAGTCGTTAGTCTAAGCATATGAATATAGTGATTTAATTGATGCATAGTAGTTTGAATTTGACAACTTTCTCTGTGGGATCGATACTTTACTAACTCTATATTACTTGTTGACGCATGTATGCTTGTATGAGTTAGAGCTCTTTTGTCATAACTAAAAAAAAAGGCAACAAGTTATGCACACGCCGATCATCTCATTCCTAATTAACACCAAATGTATGATAACATAAACTAAGGGTTGGAAAGCAAGTGTGCGGAGAAATTTGCAAAGCACGCTTCGAGAGTACTACAGCTAGTATGGCGTAAGAATGAGAATCGAGCAAAGAAAGAGCATCGGATCTCTACGAGATTATTTCACGCCGAATATAAACGGACTCCGCCTAGCATAGTCGAATTCTGATAGCGAATAATACTTTTGAGATTAAACCGGGCACTATTCAGATGGTGCAGAACTCGGTTCAATTTGGGGGTACTGCTACGGATGATCCGAATGAACACTAATTGAACTTCATAGAGATTTGTGATACATTCTGATATAATGGTGTGACGGAGGATGCTATCAGACTGCGGTTGTTCCCATTCTCATTGAGGGATAAGGCGAGGAGTTGGCTTCATTCTTTCCCATCAGGGTCAATCACTACATGGGAGGACTTAGCGCAGAAATTCTTAGCCAAGTTCTTCCTAATGGCTAAGACTGCAAAGATGAGGACAGCTATATGTCAGTTTGAGCAACAATAGGGAGAGTCCTTATATGAGGCATGGGAGAGATACAAAGAGATGTTAAGGAAGTGTCCGCATCACGGTATGCCGGATTGGATGGTGATCAATACTTTCTATAATGGATTAGGATGGCAATCGAGACCGATTGTAGATGCAGCTGCTGGAGGGGCATTATGGGCAAAAAGCTATGACGAGGCCTATACCCTTATTGAGACTATGGCAGCTAATGATTTTCAGAATCCTACATCTCGGATGCCACAGCCCAAGGTTGCAGGTGTGTTGGAGGTAGATGTTATTACGCAGTTATCGGCACATATGGCAGCTATGGCAAAGAAGATAGACAATTTGGAAGAAAGCAGGACGAAAATAGTTGCCTTCGTTTATGAAATTTGTGCGGGGTCACACTCCACGGATCAGTGTGCTATTAGCTCCTGAGTCGGCAAAGATATGAGCAACTACTGAGAAAGACCAAGGTCAATTTCGAACACATACCACCCCAACAACCTAAATCATCCAAACTTTAGCTGGTCGAATAACCAAGGAAATCAACAAAGTCAGTTTCAGCCGAATCATCAATTTCAGGCAGATGGCGAGCATGCTTAACAACAGGCCCCAAGGTTCCTTGCCAAGTAACACAGAGACAAATCCTAGAAGAAACGGGAAGGAAAAATGCCAAGCAATATCATTAAGATCTGGGAAAAATCTGGCAGACATCAGAAGTCACGCTACCGCTACCGAGAACACTAAGGAGGTTGGCATGCAAGGCCATATGAGAGAAGCAAAAGCAATACTGATGATGAAGAAAATCAGAAAAGTCTTAATCGCAGACAGTCGAGAAGGATACAACAGTTCGGAGGAAAAGCCTAAGAGTTCAAAGTGCCACCACTTACCCTCAAGTACCGTGATCCGCAAAGATTAACTAAGCGGAGGAGGATAAACAGTTTAGCAAGTTCTTGGAGGTATTCAAAAGTCGCAGATCAACATACTGCTTCGGCGAGGCATTGGAACAAATGCCAAGCTACGCAAAGTTTATGAAGGGTATATTGTCAAGGAAGAGAAGACTTGATGAGTTTGAGACGGTAGCCTTGACAGAGGAATGCAGTGCAGTGCTTTAGTAGAAATTACCTCCGAAGCTGAAGGATCCGAGCAGCTTCACAATTCCATGCACAATTGGAAAGATGAACTTCAATAAGAGTTTATGTGATCTTGGGGCAAGCATAAATTTGATGCCCTTGTCGATTTTAACTGAGTTAGGATTATTTACTCCAAAGCCGATAAAACATATCATTACAGCTAGCTGATAGATCCATCACGTATCCACGGGGAATTGTTGAAGATGTGTTGGTTAAGGTGGACAAGTTTATTTTTCCAGCTGACTTCATCATTTTAGACTACGAGGAGGACAAAAGCATACCAATAATACTGCGGAGACCATTCTTAGCCACGGGCAAGACTTTGATAGATATGTAGAAAGGGGAACTTACGATGCGTGTTCATGATCAGGAGGTCACCTTTAATGTCTTCAAAGCCATTAAGTTCCCAACAGATGAAGAAGAATGTTTTCTGGTTGATTTGGTGGATCAAGTCGTAAAGGATGAGGTATAGAGTCTTGTGGATTATGAATCGTTGAAAAGTATCATTGCTGAAAATTCAGAATTGGAGGACGATGCATTCAACGAACTTGTGCAATACCTGGATGTCATCCCAAAATTCAGGAGATTTGGAATACCAGTCGAGCCATTGACAAAAGCTGGAGAGTCATCGGTCAAATTAAAGCCATCTCTTGAGACACCTCCAGAACTTGAATTAAAACCACTTCCAGAACATCTCAGGTACGCATTTTTAAGTAAAGATTCAAAGTTACCTGTGATTATTTCTTCTGCACTAACATCTTTTCAAGAAGAAAAACTGCTACGAGTGCTTAGAGAGTTTAAATCCGCTATTGGATGGACCATAGTAGATATTAAAGGGATCAGCCCTTCGTTTTGCGTGCATATGATCTTGTTGGAAGATGGGAGTAAACTGTCGGTTGAGCAACAAAGAAGGCTTAATCCGATAATGAAATAAGTGGTCAAGAAAGAGGTACTGAAATGGCTGGATGCAGGAATAATTTATCCGATTTCAAACAGCTCATGGGTGAGCCCAGTGCAGTGTGTGCCAAAGAAGGGTGGTATGACCGTTGTGGCCAATGAAAATAATGAGTTAATTCCAACACGCACAGTGACAGGGTGGAGAGTCTACATGGATTACCGTAGACTCAACAAAGCTACAAGGAAAGATCATTTTCCACTACCATTCATCGATCAGATGTTGGACAGATTAGCAGGTCATGAGTATTATTGCCTTTTAGATGGATATTCAGTGTTTCTGATCGATTATGATATAGCCCTAGAAGACCAAGAAAAGACTACCTTCACATGCCCATACGGCACTTTTGCTTTTCGAAGGATGTCTTTCGGATTATGCAATGCTCCAACAACTTTTCAGATATGCATGATAACTATATTTTCAGACATGGTGGAGCAGAACGTGGAAGTATTTATGGATGACTTCTTCTTGTATTAGAAATATAGTGTTATTTATTGGGCAAAAAATAGTGAGATAACCAAAGTTATATGTATTACTTGGGGTAATATTGGAAACTAAGCAATTAATATTTACTTGAAATTCTAAAACGTCTTATATTAAGGGACAAAAATATTTCTATTAAGGGACGGAGGGACAAAGGAAGTATTATTATTATTATTATTATTATTATTATTATTATTATTATTATTATTATTATTATTATTATTATTATTATTATTATTATTATTATTATTATTATGGGACGGAGGTTGTAGTTTTTTGGGCTGGATGGATGAGAAATTTGATGTTATCACTGATCCCTAACTTGTTAGAATCAAACTCTACTCAAATCAAGTTTATTGTTCTGGACCATGTTACTCAAATAGAGTTTTGTACAAATAGAGTTGTTTATATATACAAAGTAAATCACTCAAGTCGAGTGTGCATCCATCATACATGTATGTCTTTAGTTTATCTTCTCTGTTACTAATTTTCAGCATCATCTTCTGTATTGTCTCGATTACCATCACTAATTTTAGCATCATCTTCTATATTGTCTTGAGTACCATCACTATTATCAGCATCATCTTATGTATTGCCTTGATTAACTTCACTATTATCAGTATCAACTTCTGTATTGTCTTGATTACCATCACTATTATTTGCTATTTTCAACTCTAGAAAAATGTCATAAACAAAAATAAAATAAAATACAAGAATGTAAGAGCGAGCATGAATAATTTCTCCACATAACATTAATACATGGGGTTGAATAAGAATATAAGATTAATCCACCATATCCACGTAAAAGACAAGAAAAAAGTTTATACATAAATTTGCAGTATATATCATTTTCTTTAAATTAGTAAAGGTGCCCGACCATAGAATGAATTACAGGTTCTTCTTTAAACATAGAATTATATTTTTCAAAAACCCAAAATGTAAATAGACACATATAGTCGTCATTTTTTTTGGAGAATGAAATTTATATATATATATATATATATATATATATATACAGTCCATTTCAAGTGCTCACCCCTATATTTTATATACCATGCTCACCCCCTTTAACGACGAATTTGACGGGACGATTACATCTGCCGCTATATCGTAGAATCGTCGCCTTAACATATATATAGTGATGGATAACATATAGCGACGGACCAGACCTATAGCGACGGAATCGAATGGTCGCCTCGATCTGTCATGCAAGGGGAGTATGCAGTATATATGTAGATCAAGGGGTAAGCCCTTGATCCTTTCCGTATATATATATATATATATATATATATATATATATATATAGTCGAAGACTTGTAGGAATGAATGTTAGCTACATTTACATACCTCCTTCCGGTCGGTCCACAAGTAATGTTTGCAAGTATTTGTTGAGGTCCGTACATTCTATAGCTTTCCCATCAAAGTAACGTTCCCAAGTGATGACATAAAATATTTTGAACTTGGGGGCGTGGTTAAATTGTTGGCAAGTGAAATTTATCATCAGGGGACACTTTATTATCATCAGTGTGTATTTCTGATCCCTTGATGATGGCTCTCTAGTATTATTGATGTTATATGTCGATGACATATTGATAGCAGCAAAGAGGAAGTCAGATATTCTTCAGCTGAAGAATTTGTTGAGCAGTGAATTTGACATAAAGGATCTTGGGTCAGCCAAGAAGATCCTAGGTATGAAAATTCACGAGGATCGCCGAACGAAAAGTTGTGGCTAACTTTCGTAAAGGATATGTGCGTAAAGGTCTTGGAGAGGTTTAACATGAACAATGCTAAATCAGTTAGCACTCCGTTTGCAGCACATTTCAGGTTATCTTCACAGTTAAGCCCACAAACAGAGGATGATGTGGAGTATATGTCCAAATTACCGTATGCAAATGAGGTGGGTTGTCTCATGTACGCCATGGTATGTACAAGGCCAGATATCTTACATGTAATCAGTGTGGTTAGCATGTATATGGCAAATCCAGTGTGACGCCCCCAAAATAGGTATACATCACCTATTCTGAGTCGCCAAATATATGGAACAGAATACAAATACAATCTTAAATATACAACATGAGCTGTGAGGTTTAATAGAAATATTGTCTTCTAGACAGTATTCAAACTCAAAATAAGTCCTCAAAACATTTATTATCACACTATTTCATAGAATAGTGAGGACTACTAATGCTATCATCTGGACCGTCACTCCGTTCCCCGACTAGTCCCTGCTACATTCTCATTTCCTGAAGAGAACAATGAAAGCAAAAGGGTGAGCTCAACTAGCCCAGTAAGAAATATTATGGCTAAGATAATGCAGAATAAATTATCGTTAGCCTTCAACATTGTTAAACTGATACAATATAACAAACATCAAGTTTAATCACAAATGAACAAGCAATCCATTAGAAGAGTCAAGTAGAGAATAAAATCTACTATCTTCTATGATTTAAAAGGTTTTTAATCACTTTTATCGCTGAGACTCAGCTTATTAAATAAACCACGTCATCCCTGCACTACGGCCAAGGATATTCATTAGTTTCACGACCACAAATTAACCATGCACTACGGGCCAAGGATATTCGTGTTTTCATCAAGGGTCATGATCATGCCAACAACTGTCCATCAATGCACTCACGGGCCAATGAGGACTTTTACCACATCATTTGTAACATTACGGTCACGACTATACTTAGAATAATCCCTAATCATAATCATACCAAGTCCATCTATGCAATACAGCCATGTATTTGACTTTCAACATAATATAAACATGAGGATGATGACAATGACATAATAATTCAATAAAACAAGTTCAAGAATTAAATTTTTAAGATTTATAAGTTAATTTATCCCGAACTCAAAAACGTCCAAATTGTCAACACGATATCGCTTTGTGAGTAAAATTCAAGAATGCTCGTAAGAATATTTCCATGAAAAGATACTAGATGAAGCGCAAATATCCGTGATATTCTACTAATTTCATGAAGTATAGAAGCCAAAACTTTAACCAACCGAGTATAATAGAATATATGAACTCGCAAATGGATTTTATCACGCCACGCGGTAAATCCACGTAGTATGCATCATTTCCACAATTTAATAAGGAATGAATACAAAGGATCATTCACCATGCATGTGATAATCCACATAGATGTTATTCCAATAAAATAATAAAGAATGGAATAATGTAAGAATTCACCATGCATGCGATAGATAATCGCATGCATGTGTTATTCCCAATGTAATAATAAAGAATGGAACGAAGTCATGCGAAATCCGCATGCATGTGATATTCCAACAGTAATAATAAAGAATGGAATAACAACAGAAATTCACTGTGCATGCGATAGATCGCATGCATGTGTTATTCCAACAGTAATAATAAATAATGGAACCGTGTCAAATAGTAATACGCATGACATGTGATATTCAAATGTAATAATAAAGAATGGAATAATGTAAGAATTTTACCATGTATGCGGTATTTTGCATGACAAAAGTTATTCCAACATAATAATAAGAAATGGAATAACAATAGCTCTCTTCACGAAAATGAAAGAAATAATACCCCTTACCTTAGAATGAAGCTGGATACTGGAATAGAGAGATAACAGACTTCTCTTATTCTTTCTCTCTATAATTTCTCTCTATAATAACTACTCTATAGCTTTAGTGAATTGGTGAGAAATGAAGGAAGAATGAGCTTCTATTTATAGAAAAATATAGTTTCGATAATTGCACGTTTTGGGGCTCAAAAAATTACAGTACAATACCTCCAACTTTTCTTTCACTTTTAATTTAGTCCTGCAAGTATTATCAAACTTGCACCACGTCCCCTAATAGTAAATAATGTGAATCAATAGTTCAATCATGTGATTCAATAGTTATAATCATGTGAAAATACGAATAACAGTATAGTACCTCCATCTATACCTCTATCTTTAACTTAGTCATGCAAGTATTATCAATCTTGCACCAACTCCCCTAATAGTACATGAATGTGAATTAATAGTACACACATGTGAACAAATAGTTATAATCATGTGAATTAATAGTAATTAATTCCTCATTTATCCTATTAATTACCCAATAACTTCCAGACATCAATTATTATCGAAATAAATGTCAATTTTCACTAACACTAATAATTTCAACACAATGGAACTATCAATTTCATCTTTAATCAACACGAACTTATTCATCATTAATATTATAACTCACAATATTTAACAACCAGGTCATTCCCAGGAAAGAGGGGGCTTTCCAATAAGGATTTCTCCTTATTGGCGCGCAATTGGATGACCAAACCTCTCATTGACAGAACTTCTAGACAATATAAATATTGCAATTTAATAATATGAATAACTTTGTCGTCTCAATTATTGATTTAATAATATATCATATTATACAGATGATACTATGACAATAATCGAATCAATAATATGAGATATGATGCAAAGAATTATCGTAGCAATAATCGAGTATAATCCGAGTGACTTCTCACGTAAGCATCAATAACCAATACCGTGTGTACTACTATGCAACCACGCCAGACATCGTTTTTTTACTACCGGGTAGTTCAACAGTTTTAATGGTAACACTTCCGCCGTTATTTTTATAAAAAGATAATTCTATCATTTTCTTACTACGACAATACTTCCGTTGTGGGGTCCACCAATAATTGTGCCATCGTACAAATATTCCCTGTTAAAACGAATATTCCCCGACCAATCGAATATTATATAACCACTTGCTTACTTTGTAAAATTTATAAATATTACCCATAACTATAACATTATATTATATCCACACCATAATAAAAAAATATTTCGAGAGAAATTAATCTTTATTCATAAAAGTTGGGGTCTTACAACAAATGTATTGAGGACTTATTTTGAGTTTGAATACTCGCCTGTAAAGACAATATTTGTATTAAAACTCACAAATTTCATGTCAGATATTTAAGATTGTATTTGTATTCTCAGACCATGTATTTGGCGACTTCGAATAGGTGATGTATACCTATTTTGGGGGCGCCACAACAGTATCAAAGCTCGTGGATATGATCCTCGGTTGAGATGTGAGACAAGAACTAGGAGGGAGAGACGGAATTCTTCTTGTAGTATGACCTACCTAAGTTTATTTGGTATTTAATTGGTCGGCCAAAGTATAGGGATAATATGTGATATGTTAATTAACCCTTGTTTTGTGGCAAGATTTGAAAATGACATCCGAGAATGTTGAAAATAGCAATGGAGCACAGAGACCGCTGAGTCTCCACAGATTAATAATCGTGGATAATGTGCATCGAAGGCGACAATCCTCATGCAAACAACAACACCGACCAAATGATGAACGATAGAATGTTCGTAGGCTTTATGCAATTCATGCAACATCGCTTAAGAGAGTGGCTCCTCATCCAAAATGTAGGTGGAAACACCGACAACTCTCCTGACGGCCAACAAGCTAAATGCTTCAAGGAGTTGGGACCACCGTAGTTTTTTTGGAGAGCCAAACCACTTAAGGCGAGACGTGGATAAAGCAGATCAACAAGATATTTGATGTCTTGGGATGCTCCGAGGAGCAAAGGTTCCTTTGCCACCTTCATGTCAAGGCGCAGAGGCGTAGACATCGGTGGGAATTTGTAAAGTGTACTCAACTCGCCCGACCAAGATGTCTTGGGAGAAGTTCCAAGAACTGTTCAACGACAAGTACTTTCCCGAAAGTATTCGTCACATGAAAGAGGTAGAGTTCATTAAACTGGAGAAAAATAACATGACCGTATCGCAGTACGAAGCTAAGTTTTCCGAGTTGTCCCGGTTTGCGTCCCATTTGGTTGATAATGAGGAGAGAATGACGCGAATGTTTCTAAGAGATTTGAAACCCGAGATACGTCAATATCTTATCTCTCATAAACTGTGTTTGTATTCAGATGTTGTTAATAGGGCTCAGTTATTGGAGCGCGATAATGAGTCAACCCAACCAAAAGAGAGCAGCTGACAAAATGATAATACCAGTTATAGCAGTCATCGAAGCGGTGACAATAAGCGTGGAGGGAATCAACATGGCAGAAATGGTAACCACTTCGGTGGTAATCATAGCCAAAATAATAAGAATGGAGATTTCAAGAAGAGGAGATTCAACAATGATGGAAAGACATCAGCATCAGCCCTGTTGTTAAGGAAGGAGAACGACCACCTATCATATGCTTCAAATGCGGAGGGGAGGGACATATTAGTCCAAACTGTACGCAGCAGTCCAAAACCTATTACAATTGTGGAAGAGAAGGTCACCTAGCTCGATTTTGTCGTTCAGGGAAGGCAAGTTCAGCTGGGATAGAGGCACCAAAGGCCGTCCCAGAAAAGTCAAAGTCGGTAGTTCAAGGGAGAGTGTTTGTTGTGACCTCCCAAAAAGCAAGGAACCCAAATAAGGTCATCACGGGTAAGCTTATCATAAACTCTAGCAAAGTTTATACCTTATTTGATACCAGTTCTACCCATTCTTTTATTTCTCATACTTGCGCTCAACGTTTAAATTTGACTCTGGAGAAATTGAACTTTGACTTATCTGTTGAAACTCCGTTGGGAGAAACCTTCATTACATCCACTATTTATAAGTCTTGTTTAGTTCAAATGGGCAATGGCACGTTACCTGTTGATCTTATTTCTTTGAAAATACTTGCATTTGATGTGATTTTAGGGATTGATTGGTTAACTACTCATCATGCAAAAATTGATTATTTTCGTAAGGTTGTTAGCTTTCATATTCCTAGCCAACCTATTATGCGAATTCAAGCAACCAACCCATTAAAATCAATCACTATCATCTCAAGCCATAAAGCTATTCATTTATTAAAAAAAGGATGTCAAGCTTTCTTAGCTCATGTCACGGATTTAAACAAAAATACGTCAGTTTTGAATGATATTTCTATTGTTAATAAATTTCCTGACGTATTCCCTGAAGAACTTCTTGGCCTACCTCCAGAACGTGAAATTAAATTTTGTATCGACCTTGAACCCGGTACAAAACCCATTTCCAAAGCCCCATATCGAATGGCTCCTATTGAATTTCAGGAGTTAAAGACCCAACTGCAGGAATTGTTAGACATCGGTTTCATTCGTCCTAGTATGTCTCCTTGGGGTGCTCCTATTCTATTCGTGAAGAAGAAAGATGGGAGTATGCGACTTTGTATTAATTATCAGGAGTTGAACCATGTCACTATCAAAAATAGATATCCATTGCCTCGCATTGATGACCTGTTTGACCAGTTGCAAGGCGCTAAATTCTTTTCAAAGATTGATCTTCGTTCCGGATATCACCAATTGAAGATTAGAACCGATGACATTCCAAAGACGATTTTCGTAACTCTATGACGGCATTATGAATTTCTAGTCACGTCTTTTGATCGACTAATGCTCCTCGCGCTTTCATGTATACATGATGAAACGAGTATTCAAGGAATATTTGGATAACTTTGTGGTCGTCTTTATTGATGACATCCTCATATATTCCAAAAGTCGTGAAGATCATGAGCAATACTTGAGGCTGATACTCCAAAAGCTTCGTGAAAACAAGCTTTATGCCAAGTTGAAGAAATGCGAGTTTTGGCTTGAGGAAGTAGCATTCCTTGGGCACGTAGTATCAAGTCATGGAATATTTATTAACCTAGCAAAGATTGAAGCTATTCAAAGCTGGGAGCAACCTAAATCAGTGACCGAAGTACGTAGCTTTCTCGGCTTACCTGGTTATTATCGGAGATTCGTAGAAGAGTTTTCTCGAATCGCTACTCCATTAACTCAGCTGACTTGGAAAGATACAAAGTTCGATTGGAGCGATGAATGTGAGAAGAGTTTTCAAGAACTCAAGAGGAGACTTATTTCTGCATCTGTTCTGACAATACCATCCGCCTTGAGGGATTTGTCATCTGATGATGATGCTTCGAGCAAAGGGTTAGGATGTGTTCTCATGCAACATGGGAAAGTCATAGCCTATGCCTCTCGGCAACTCAAAGAATATGAGAGGAATTATCCTACTCATGATTTAGAGTTAGCCGCTGTCATTTTTGCGCTTAAGATTTGGAGGCATTACCTGTATGGAAAGAAGGTGGAGATCTATATGGATCATAAAACCCACAAATATTTCTTCACTCAAAAGGAACTCAACATGCGGCAACGATGTTGGCTTGAGTTGTTGAAAGATTATGATCTTACCATCCAATACCATCTTGGAAAAGCGAACGTAGTAGCTGACGCATTGAGTAAAAGATCATATGCGGGCACGAGTGCATTATTGTCAACGCAAAGGCCCATTGTGTATGACTTAGAAAGGATGGAAATAGAGTTAAAGACTCCAGGGACCCATGTGATGATGGCAAATATACGAGTGGAACCGACTTTAATCGATAAAGTTAAAGCTGCTCAAGCTACAGACCTAGAGATGATACATATGAGGAAGAAAGTACAAGAAGGTGCTATTCCAGAAACAAGAATCGATGAAGAAAGAATACTTCGAGTCAACTCCAGACTTTGTGTTCCTAACGATTCTGACTTGAAGTATAAAATCATGATGGAGACGCACAACACACCGTTTGCAATCCATCCTGGGAGTACCAAAATGTATCATGATCTTCGACATACATTTTGGTGGAGCAATATGAAGAGAGAGATAACGGGGTTTATCTCAAGGTGTCTAACTTGTCAACGAGTCAAGGCGGAGCATTAAGTGCCAAAAGGTCCATTGCAACCACTTGAAATTCCAGAATGGAAGTGGGAACACATTACCATGGATTTTGTTACTGGTCTTCCCAAGGTTTCTCAAGGCATAGATGCGATTTGGGTCATTGTTGATAGATTAATCAAGTCTGCTCATTTCTTACTGATACGAGAAACTTATACACTTGAACGTCTTGCTAGTATGTACATAAACGAGATTGTAAGATTGCATGGTATGCTAGTATCCATAGTTTCTGATCGAGACCCAAGATTCACTTCAAGATTTTGGGTTAGTTTGCAAAAAACTATGGGCACGGATTTACGATTTAGTTTGGCGTATCATCCTCAAACGAACGGACAATCAGAGAGGACTATTCAAACTCTTGAGGATTTATTAAGACTCTGTGTCCTTAACTTCAAGGGAAGTTGGGACAAGTTCTTACCATTGGTGGAGTTTTCCTACAACAATAGTTATCAAGCAAGTATTGGCATGGCTCCATTTGAGGCGTTGTAGGCGGAAGAAAGTGTCGCTTCTCCAAAGATGCTAGGGATGAGGTGGGTGAAGCAACGTTGTTGGGACCGGATTTGGTACGTATGACTACGGAAAAGATTCAAACGATCCGACAACGTATAAAAACCTCACAAGATCGACAAAAGAGTTATGCTGATCTTCATCGAAAGGACGTGGAATTCGATATTGGAGATCATGTGTTGTTATGTGTTGCTCCATGGAAAGGAATTACAAGATTTGGAAAGAGAGGAAAGTTCAATCCTCGATTCATTAGCCCATTTTTAATCCTCGATCGAGTAGGAACTATGGCCTATAAACTCATCTTACCGCCAAGTATGTCTCGTGTTCATAACGTTTTTCACATATCTATGTTACGTAAATATGTGAAAGACCCGAACCACATTATTGAATTAGAACCGGACGAGATAGCGGAAGATTTAACGTATGAAGAGGTACCTGTTAAAATCTTGGATAAGAAGGATCATATTCTACGCTCTAAAGTTATACCTCAAGTCAAAGTTTTGTGGAGAAACCATGATGTTGACCTGGGAGTTAGAATCTGAAATAAAATCAAGGTATCCTCACCTCTTCGACATACCAGGTACGCACCCTAATTTTGAGGATGAAATTTCATAAGAAGGGGAGGTTGTAAGACCCCAACTTTTATGAATAAAGATTAATTTCTCTCGAAATATTTTTTTATTATGGTGTGGATATAATATAATGTTATAGTTATGGTACAAATTTTGTAAAGTAAGCAAGTGGTTATATAATATTCGATTGGTCGGGGAATATTCGTTTTAACAAAGAATATTCGTACAATGGCACAATCATTGGTGGACCCCACAACGGAAGTTTTGTCGTAGTAAGAAAACGACAGAATTATCTTTTTATAAAAATAATGACGGAAGTGTTACCGTTAAAACTGTTGAACTACCTGGTAGTAAAAGTACAGTAATACGCGTGGTTGCATAATAGCACACGGTATTGGTTATTGATGCTTACGCGAGAAGTCACTCAGTTATACTCAATTATTGCTACAGTAATTTCTGCATCATATCTCTCATATTATTGATTCGATTATTGTCACAATATCATCTATATAATATGATATATTATTAAATCAATAATTGAGATGACAAAGTTATTCATATTATTAAATTGCAATATTTACAATGTCTAGAAGTTACATCGAACGAGAGGTTTGGTCATCTAATCAATTGCGCCAATAAGGAGAAATCCTTATCGGAAAGCCCCCTTTTTCCTGGAAATGACCTGGTTGTTAAATATTGCGAGTTATAATATTAATGATGAATAAGTTCGTGTTAATTAAAGATGAAATTGATAGTTCCATTGTGTTGGAATTATTAGTGTTAGTGAAAATCGACATTTATTTCGATAATAATTGATGTCTGAAAGTTATCGGGTAATTAATCGGATAAATGAGGAATTAATTGCTATTAATTCACATGATTATAACTATTTATTCACATGTGTGTACTATTGATTCACATTCATGTACTATTAGGGGAGTTGGTGCAAGATTGATAATACTTGCATGACTAAGTTAAAGATAGAGGTATAGATGGAGGTATTATACTGTTATTCATATTTTCACATGATTATAACTATTGAATCACAAGATTGAACTATTGATTCACATTATTTACTATTAGGGGAGGTGGTGCAAGTTTGATAATACTTGCGGGACTAAATTAAAAATGAAAGAAAAGTTGAAGGTATTGTATTGTAATTTTTTGAGCCCTAAAACGTGCAATTATCGAAACTATATTTTTCTATAAATAGAAGTTCATTCTTCCTTCATTTTTCACCAATTCACTAAAGCTATAGAGCAATTATTATAGAGAGAAATTATAGAGAAAGAAGAAGAAAGTCTGCTACCTCTACTATTCCAAAGATCCAAATTTTATTCTAAGGTAAGGGTATTATTTCTTTCATTTTCATGAAGAGAGATATTGTTATTCCATTCCTTATTATTATGTTGGAATAACCTATCTATGCGAAGTACCGCATACATGGTGAAATTCTTCTATTATTCCATTCTTTATTATTCTGTTGGAATATCCTGTCTGTGCGTATTACGCATTACCTGGTTCCATTATTTATTATTCTGCTGGAATAACATGTCTGCGCGGTCTATCGCATGCGTGGTGAATTCTGTTGTTATTCCATTCTTTATTATTCTGTTGGAATATCCTGTCTGTGCAGATTTCGCATGACCTGGTTCCATCTTTTATTATTTTGTTGGGAATAACCTATCTGTACTGTCTATCGCATGCATGATGAATTCTTCAGTTATTCCATTCTTTATTATTCTCATTGGAATAACTCGCCTACATGTGGATTACCACATGCATGGTGAATGATCCTTTGTATTCATTCCTTATTAAATTGTGGAAATGATCTCGTTTACGGGATTACTGCATGTATGGCAAAAAATCATTTGCGGTGTTCATATATTCTATTATACTCAGTTGGTTAAAGTTTTGACTTCTATACTCCATGAAATTAGTAGAATATCCTGGATATTTACGCTTCATCTAGTATCTTTTCATAGAAATATTCTTCTGAGCATTCTTGAATTTTACTCCACAAAGCAGTATCATGTTGACAATTTGGACATTTTTAAGTTCAGGATAAATTAACTTAAAAATCTTAAAAATTTAATTCTTGAACTTATTTTATTGAATTATTATGTCATTGTCATCATCCTCATGTTTATATTATGTTGTAAGTCATATATGGCCTGTAGTGCATAGATGGACTTAGTATGATTATGACCAGGGATTATTCGGTATAGTCATGACCGTAATGTTACAAATGATGTGGTAAAAGTCCTCATTGGCCCGTAGTGCATTGATGGACGATTTGTTGGCATGATCATGACCATTGATGAAAACACGAATATCCTCGGCTCCGTAGTGCATGGATAATTTGTGGTCGTGATACTAATGAATATCCTTGGTCAGTAAAGTGAGGGACGACGTGGTTTATTTAATAAAATTTGAGTCTCAATGATAAAAGTGATGAAAAACCTTTTAAATCATAGAAGATAATAGATTTTATTCTCTACTTGACTCTTCTAATGGATTGCTTGTTCCACCGCAGCTTAAACTTGATGTTTGTTATATTGTATCGGTTTAACATCAAGTTGAAGGCTAACGATAATTTATTCTCGCATTATCTTAGCCATAATATTTCTTCTTGGGCTAGTTGAGCTCACCCTTTTGCTTTCATTGTTCTCTTCAGAAATGAGAATGTAGGAGGACTAGTCGGGGAACGGAGTGACGGTCCCGTATGATAAGATTAGTAGTCCTCACTATTCTACATGAAATAGTGTGATAATAAATATTTTGAGGACTTATTTTGAATTTGAATACTGCCTGAAGACAATATTTCTATTAAACCTCACAAACTCATGTTGATATTTAAGATTGTATTTGTATTTTGTACTATGTATTTGGCGACTCAGAATAGGTGATGTATACCTATTTTGGGGGCGTCACACTGGATTTGCCATATACATGCTAACCACACCGATTACATGTAAGATATCTCGCCTTGTACATACCATGGCGTATATGAGACAACCCACCTCATTTCAAGATACTGTAATTTGGACATATACTCCACATCATCCTCTCATTTGTGGGCTTAACTGTGAAGATAACTCAAAATGTACCGCAAACGGAGTGCTAATCCGGTTTAGCATTGTTCATGTTAAACCTCTCCAAGACCTTCTGCACATATCCTTTCTGAGTTAGCCACAACTTTCCTGTCTGACGATCCCTGTGAATTTTCATACCTAGGATCTTCTTGGCTGACCCAAGATCCTTTATGTCAAATTCACTACTCAACAAATTCTTCAGCTGAAGAATATCTGACTTCCTCTTTGCTGCTATCAACATGTCATCGACATATAACGTCAACAATACTAGAGAGCCATCATCAAGGATCTAAATACACACTAATGATAATAAAGTGTCCCCTGATGATAAATTTCACTTGCCAACAATTTAACCACGCCCCAAGTTCAAAATATTTTATGTCATCACTGGGAACGTTATTTGACGGAAAGCTATAGAATGTACCTGACCTCAACAAATATTTGGAAACATTACTTGTGGACCGAATTCTAAGGAGGTATATAAATGTAGCTAACATTCATTCCTACAAGTCTTCGACTATATATATATATATATATATATATATATATATATATAGGTCCGGTTCTTATAAGGGCTCTTTACTTTTGTTAAAATGCGACTTTTATTTTTTGTTTTTTTTAAAACAACTATAAAAAATTTAATATTTTATGGAATCAATTTTTTTCATAATACGATGTTTTGGATGTGTTTTGATATAATATAGCGAGAAAATGTATGTATACGAGGCATGCATATACATTTTTTTTTATTATAGTATCCAAATCACACCCAAAACACATCGATTATGTAAAAATTCTAGTTCCATAAAATATTAAAAAAAAATTAGTTGTTTTAAAAAAAAAAAAAAAAAAGTCCAGATTTTAACAAAAGAAGTAGAAATTTCACTGACGGCTTAGATATATATATATATATATATATATATATATATATATATATATATATATATTTGGAAGGATCAAGGCTTACCCTCGATCCTACATACTTAGATACTCCTTTTTAATGACAGATCGAGGCGACCATTCGATCCGTCATTATAAAATCCAGGTTCGTCGCTATAGGTCCGGGCGACCATTAGTTTCTTCCAACGTAGAGGACGATTGACCAACATATGGTATAATTACTTTCAACTTCATTAACAAATGCAACTCAAATTTAGAAGAACTAGATAAAAACATATTTGTAGCAGGCATTGAGCCCATAAACAGCACTTACCAAAAGTATGAAGGATTAACTGGAATAGTGTGCTTAATTTTGCAAGCTTTGTAGCCAAGGTTGGATTTTTGCAATTGCTGTGGAAATGAAGGCGCAAATGGAGTTAAGTAGGAGGATGGGACGTTCAGAAACGGACGAATACAACGGACCAAAGCAAAAAAGGAGCGCGGGTCACAAAGCCGAAAAAGGGGGAAAAACAAACTGAACCAAAATAACCCGCGGGTCAAAAACCCATGCCATATCAGTTCCAACCATCCTCGTTCTCTCATTCGTCCCTCTCTCTCTCAAAGAGACCCTGTCCCCCTCTCTCTCAAAGTGAGTCTGAAGCATATCGGAAGGCAGGTTCTGTTGCAAATCGGAAGCGGAAGATTTCTACAAAGAGAATCGGAAGGTGAGATTCCTACTTAATTTTGTAATTTTTGTTTGATTTAAAAGAAATCTAGGGTTTGTTTTGGGGAAAGTGTATAATGTTATAGAGTTTATCTATAGGGTTTGTTTTGGGGTAAGTGTATAATGTTATAGAGTTTTATCTATAATGTTATTGGATACTCTTTTTCAACCAAAGATCAGCTAGATATGAAATTCTGATATAATATCTGAATTAGACTTTTCCAAGTCTTGGATATCTGAAGCCAAAATTTAAATAAGAGTTGTTAAATTTAAATAGGAAATTAAAAAATGCTTTCATGCATCTGTTTTAGAATTAGTTATACTTCGTCCATTTGTTGTTACTTGTTCGTTGCTGGATTTTTTTTCTGCATTTGGTATATCACATGCCCTTCCCATCGTCCTCTGTGAAAGAGCAAGTAAAATGATTTATTTGTGCTGGCTTCAGGTGAACTGTTGCTTGAAATGTATCCATTAAAAATTGTCACGAATTGTAACCATTAAAAACTGTTGCTTCAGCCTTCAGAAGTTTAAGATCCAAACATGCTAATTCTTTGTGAGGAGTGTATATGATCCAAACATTCTTTGTGAGAAGTTTAAGATCCAAACATGCTAATTCAGAAGTTTAAGATCCAAACATGCTAAAAACTGTTGCTAATTCTTTGTAACCATTAAAAACTGTTACTTGTATTGGTATAATATGACAAGTTAAAAGCAGTGTATATGTTTTTTGTGAGGAGTTTGCCAATTCTTTTTATATATGTGATACTACTAGGATGGACTTCATAATTGTTATATCAGTCATTATATGCTTCTCAAGTTGGGTAATCATAATAGCTATACTTAACGGGGAAAAAAAGGAAATAACCCAAGAGTCTGTTTCTTTAACTGTGAAAGTTATCTTTCACGGTCAACCTATTATAAGCACTTATGGTACTACAGTTGTCGTTGTTAACTTAAATGCTTGAGCTCCTTTTTGGATAGATATTAACAAAACTAGAAGAATTAGAATTAACTAGGCAATCAAATATTCTGTTGCTACTCTTCTAGGAGCAAAGACATCTACTATATTTATTGTCATTTGGTTGTTGTAGTTATTTGCTCTTGTAGCGTTTCTGATCTTTATATTTGGATCCATTGGGTAAACATTTAGAGCTTGCTTTCTTCTTGGTTACTACAATCTGGCTATAGACATATAATACATGTTTCTTTACATCGCTGAACTGCTAGCTTCTTGTTATTATATTTATGAGTATAAGTTGTAATTTTTTTTATCAGGATAACTTAGCTCACAAATTTTATGAGGAAAGTTGTTTCTATAAATAAAAATAAGACCGGAGGAAGTCATAGCTCACAAATATTGGCATTGATCGAATAAAACACTCTGTAAAGCACTGAAATGAATACATGGTTCTAGGATCAAGCAAACTTCCAACTAAATAACTACTGACTCATTTGGTATCTGTCAGTTTCGAATCTTTAAAATACACGTGTCACTTTGCTATAATTGTTAGTTTTTGTGACTTTTGTATAAACTTCATGGATTAACTGTCAGTTTGATATTATTGTTGATCTTTTTTATGCTTGTTTGCTGATACAAAATATGTCATCAAATTCGTCTACTGCTACATCCGTATGGCCTCTGTTCATGTCGTTGTGGTACGGGCTCTTGTATAGTAAAACTTTCAATGTCGGAAAAGAATCCGGGTAGACACTATTATTCTTGTCCAAGAATGGTATGTATTTATTTATTGTAATTTTTGTATATTTGTTCCTTGTACACAAGTGAATAAATTTATTGTGTCCCAAAATATGCAGCAATGTGGTAACTTCATCAGCTGGTGTGACGAATATGTTCGAGTGTTTCATAATCAAGGGAGGTTGCAAATGGACACATCCGAGCATTTAAATGTAACAACTCATCCAACGAATACTAACGACTCCAACGAGAGAAAGGAGTCTTCCATTTTGCGAGAGGGGGTTTGCGAGAGGGAGTTTTCTGAATGTGAAATTTCGGCTATTGGCGTGAATGGTTGACTTTTTGTGACCCGGGTATTTATGACCCGCGTGAAGTTTTCCCCCTTTTTTTGTGACCCGCATGTTTTTTTTCCCTTTGGTCCGTTGCCTGGTCCGCTTTATTGGTCCGTGTAAGATCCCACATGTATATATATATATATAATATAAAACAGATTGGTTTCAACATCGAACGGACTCGATTAAAACTTCATCATCCAACTGTTAGTAATATATCTCATTTCCCCCAATTCAACCCATCGAGTATTACTTAAGCTAGGTTTTTTTCTCCCTCTGCTTTTATCTTTTTCTTATGTATACGTTTTTGGTTTGGGGATGTACAGCTATTTACTGAAATCAGTCGTTATATTGTATTCGGATCCAATCCGAGATTCAGGTAATTATTTTTCTTAGTTACGACTTTCCCCAATTTGCGTAAATTCTGGAGTCGATTTATAGGTCCGACTAAAACACTCATAATTTTAGTAAAGTATGACCATTATCTTTTATGATTTAACACCAATTAATCACCTCTTTTTGTTCATGGATTCGACATATACCACAAAAGTTTGTTCTGATTGATGATAGTTTAACCATATAGATAGTAGACCCCAAAAAGGAATAACATCTTTGCACTTTCCACCTTTGTATTTCTGTGTATATATATATCTATATATATAATAGTTTTTGGTTAAAATTTTAATTTATATAGATAGATTTACTAATTAAATTGATACTGCTTTTCAACGTTATGTAATCCAGATGAATTATATCCATGGAGTATCACAAATATATAGTTGTTGATAATTAACCAATTTATACATTCTCCAATTATGCACACACGCATAGTTATGCAATTGCAGATCTTTGTATACTATTTTTAGCTCACAGTACATAGTTTTATATATAGTTACATATGAATTTTATATGTTTTTCAAAGTCAATGTATAGTGGATTTATCTTTGTTTTTTTTATTTGGGTTTGGATTTTGGTAAAATTTAATTTCTTTTACATTTGTTTTGTTGTAGTAAATGGTGAGATTTTCTTGCAAATTTCTTTTTTATATTATAGCAAAATTTAAACTTTTATTGGATTTGGAATTTTTTTTTCGACATTAGACTTGCCAAGGTTAGGCTAGGTGTACACATTTTCTCTCTTTTGAATTTTATCTTCTGAGCAACTTATAGTAGTCAAAAGCCTTTAACATGTTACAAAAGAGCCTTTAACATGTTACAAAAGAGTCATCATAAAGCATTCTAGAGCTCTATAGTAGTCGCAAGAAGTTTAATGCTCAGACTACGCCACCACGCCATGTCCGTCGCTACTTCTCTTTTCTCTTCATCATCGTCATGTTCCCTAACCCTAAAAAACCTTAGGTTATCTCTCAATTCCAGTCTGAAGATCTTCAATGGAGTCTCCTCCAATAACTGCCTTTTAGTTTCCACTCGTTTTTCCAACGCCTCCGTTCGCTGCTTCGTTTCGGCCACCATCGTCGTAGATAAAGTCAACGTTGACAATCCTATCGTCGAGATGGACGGTAATTTCATTTTATTATGTTCGGTGACAACTGACATATGTATACACGTATATTTATGTTTTATGACTTTATCATGTGCTGCTTTTTTGATTATAGGCGATGAGATGACGAGGATCATATGGCTAATGATTAAAGAGAAGGTTTGAACTTCCACTTATTTTCGTTTTTGTGAAGTATTTTCATCGAATTTTATATGATTGTATTGATTTGTTTTTGCTTGGATTGAATGTTGATGCAGCTTATATTTCCCCATGTGGATTTAGATATAAAGTATTTTGACCTAGGCTTGTTAAATCGTGATGTCACTAATGATAGAGTTACTGTAAAAAGTGTTGAATCTACTTTGAAGTAAGTCAATTTATTATTTTTTAAATTGTATAATTGTTACTTACTTTTGATTTCCTGCATAGGTGTTTTGTTTACAACTAATTATTGTACATATGCTTTTTGTGTGATGAGTGATATTTTTGGTTATTGACTATTTATTCGATTGTTTTAGCCTTTTAGGTAATGCTAGCCACCTGAAAATTCATGGGCTAACTGCATCCTATGAGTGTATAGCTTGTGTAAATGTAATTATTATATTGCTTTCTGTAATTCGTGCTGTTTTTAGCTTTCTGGCTATCTTTGATCATTAAAACTATGTCAATAATTAAGTATCTTACAATGGTAGTAAGAATAGTCTGTTATTTTTCACTTCCTTTTCCCATCTATCCTTATCCTTTACTGGAGACCGGAGAGGAAACCACGAGATGCTTATGGACATTGAAACCTGTTAGTGGGTGGTAACTATGTAAAATTTATCCAGTGAAGTTAATTATTCTCATGAACTGTCATCCAACCCAATTGTATTGGAGTGAAGGGCCTTTATATGGTGTAATCACAGGCCATGAGGCCTCATTTGGATAGCAGGAATGGACGGGAATGATGCTCTCACCTCATTATAAGTTAGTTCTGGTAGAAAGTACTGATGGTGTCATTAGATGAATCCATAAGAGCATAGTT
This sequence comes from Panax quinquefolius, assembly GCA_020205615.1. Taxonomy (NCBI): domain Eukaryota; kingdom Viridiplantae; phylum Streptophyta; class Magnoliopsida; order Apiales; family Araliaceae; genus Panax; species Panax quinquefolius. The sequence goes on from CM035161.1 coordinate 67,739,453, forward strand.
GGTATGGAGAAGATATTTTTTGTTATTGTTATTATATTATCTATAAAAATATAAGTGGCGTTGTTATTAGAATGACACCATGTCACCATATCGTCATTGTGTTCTTATTCATATCATTCTTATTCATATCACAAGAGAAGAAACTTCAATTCCAAGATTATTTTATAAAATACAAATGAATCAAAGGCAAACAAAAGATAAGTGAGGGTAATGCTTATACGTGTAAACACGCACACACGTCTCATTCTCCGTGTGTATAATCATATTATCTTTGCAGCTAGGAAAATTCTTACATTTTCCCTAATATACTTTAGTGTGGTTGTATATATGATCGCTTTAACCTTTTGTGTTTTGCAGGTACAATGTTGCTGTAAAGTGTACTACTATTACTCCCGGTTAGTTATCCTAATTCTTTAAATGCTTTATTAGCCTCCTCACTCTTTATCCTCATTCTTTAAATGCTTTATTTGATTTTATCTTCTAAGCAACCTATTTTATAAGTGTTTGAACCTGTTTTTGAGCAACCAAATTTGAATCTATTCTCACTTTAAAACTTGACAAACCACAATAACGGCTTAGATTTCAGCTAACTTAATCTAAGGGTCAGATTTTATTTCACACACAAAAAAAACCCATCCAAATCAAAACCCCCACTACACTACCCAAGTCACGCCTCCTTCCCTTGTACTCTCCTCCAAAATTACACCCTCTGCTCTGTATACCCCTTGTTGTCTCTGATACCCTTTCGAAGAAGAAGGAGAAGAAGCTCAACAACTTCATCAATGGCTTCTACTAGCTTCAACGACAATGGCCTCTCTCTTCTCCCGAAATGGTAAAGCCCCTCAAAACCCAATTTCTCTTTTACCTCCATTTAATCAAATTTTCATCTCAACCCAACATTTCTTCTGATTTTGTATCTGAAATCTAGTCGGAAACAGAACATTTTATCTAAAATTGGATTCACTTCTTCAACAATTAGTGTCCTTTAGTATTACCCTTAAGAACAATTAGTTTGAAAAGAAAAAAAAGTGATTTAAAATATTCGAAATTGGTGTTCCTGTTGGTGTCCTTTCGTATAATTAAAACTGCTCTCGGCCACGAAAAATAAGTGAAAACAGGAGAAAGAAAATAAGAAGTATATTACTGAGTTCCACCTAAAGGCTGAGTTATATAATTAGAACTCCCAAAAGTCTGCTCCTTTAGTAATCTTAAACCCAGGACTCATTGTATAACATGACTACATCAGTAATCTTGAAATTAGGATTTTTAGTAATCTTGATTACACCGTACCTTTAGTAATCTTGATTACACCGTACCTTTAGTCTGCTCCTTTAGTATTCTTGAAATTAGGATTTTTGATTAAAAATTTCCCTACCCAATATCAAAAATCTTATCAAAATCAAAACCCTCAAACTGGGATGTTTCTAATTCGAATTTCCAATACCCTAATTTCAAAACTAATTGGCAGCACCAAATATTGTCATTTTGAGAGATTAAAAACTGAAAAGTACCTGATTCGATTCTCTCTTACACGCTTGGGAATGGAAAATAGTCTGCAAGTCCAATATTACGAGCCGTCGTAGTTATAGCTGCCGGAGATGAGAAGGCGGCGGCGTTATTAAATAATATTTTGAACATATTGATAATAACCACTTGAGCCCGAATCAAGTCTCAAATTTACTGTCCCAAGAGTACTATTGATAGTAACCTTAAATTTTAAGGTCACATCGAGCCCAAGAGTAACATTGAGTCCTTGAACATATTGAAACAACCTAGCCTAACTTGAGCCATCTTGATTTACTGTTGAAATAAATATTCTCGGAACATACCTGATCAATGGTCTCATATTTAGAAGGTGGGGTGTTATAAAATGGTTTGAGTCTTTCTTCAAGAGGAGCAACATAAACTTTGTGCTTATGCCTCAAAATGGTGATGGGCACATCTTGCTGAGTCCACAATCCAGAAGGGGTAAGGATGTGTGCAGTAAGAGCAGTACCGGAGTCCTTGAATTGTTGTCCCTCCTCTTTTCTTGAATCTGTAATGGCCAAGTATTGCAGTGCTTAAATTTAAGGCTTTCCTGCCAGTTGTTGCCATGCTCAGTGGATAGAGGGACAGTCTTGCCATTATTCTTCACTATGATGATCCAGACATGAATATATGAAGAAAAAGAAAACAATTGTACGGTAAGCCTTGAAGTCTATTCCTTCTTATTAGAAAGAAAAAGAAAAATTGCACAGAAAGTATAAACCATAACTACGGATGAGCTATATTAGTACTAAAAATTGCACAGAAAGTAATAAACCATAAATTTCGAAAAATCTTTCCATATGAATTAATACATGCTTTAGTGACCTCCACTTGATAAGCCATTAATGCCAAGTGTGCTCGCTAAATCTAAAACCTTCTTCACATGCAAAGAAATGTATTCACGCAAAGAAATAAACGAATTACATAGACAAGCCTAGAAAGGAGGGTCATTGCTTAAAAGTTTAAAGCAAAATTTAATGCCCAGTAATTTAAAATCTTTAGCTTTTTACTTGCACCTATATTGGTGATTATGCAAACCCCTCTTTCCACAGTCATAGGTAGGAGCAAATGCATCCACTCTGAAATTGCAAAAATTGTTGACAAGCATAAACAAAACATTAAATAAAATTGCAAAGAGGAGGACTTGAAACTTAATGCAAGTGATAGTCAAGTTAAAAAATAACGCTACAGAAGAAATGATATCTAAAGATACTATGTAGTCTTTCAGTTTACTCAGTGAAAGAGTACATAAATAGTTAGGACATTTGAGCTAGATTAAGTATTAATTACTCGGCAGGCCAGATAAACTTCTCCATCTTGAGCACCACAGAAGCGCGCCAAATTTGAAATTTAGAGATCTATTAACATTTAGCCCATAACATTCTCTGAATAACTGCACACCAATGTGTAAATCAATAACCAACATAATGACAAAGCATTTAATTAGACATGAACAGAAACACATACTACGAGGATCAAAACCATCGCCACCAAACTTCATTGCTTGGTAGCGATCGAGACAGAAGTCTTGCTCAGCTAGGCATTCGAGTACAAGATAATTTAACTCTTTGACTCTTTAAAGTAATTTGAGAGTTGCCAATGGCTGGTCACCTCCAAAACCAACACCACAACCAACGTAAACAGTTCCACTGCTACAACAACTCAGTTCTACCTACAAAGCACAAATGGTGCATAATTTAAAAGATTTTTTTTTTGGAGCAATAACTTAAAATTTAAATATTTTCATAGACGAGAATAAAATGATTAAAATTAGAACTAATATAAAGCTGAAACTATGGTGATAATTGTATAGCTTTGAAGATAGATAAACTAATCCTATGGAATATACAACTGGTTGAAGGGTGATATTGGTGTTCTTGTTCGTTTCAACTTAGCCGGCTAAATTAGGCCGGTGTTGATTGTGATCGAGTCATGTATGATTGATTGTTTCAAAAAGGTTAATAGACAAACATTTGGATTGCATGCATGTTTTCTTTGAGCATGGACATGCCTTATTTTTGGGGTTATGGATTAAAAAAAAATTTGTTCTTCTTAATTAGAGTTACTTCTCTTAATCAAGTGAGGCAACTAGAAATAAAGTTTTAATATTTATATTAATTTAGTTTAAAGAAATTTGAGTTGTGTTGGTCTATATGCACACCTTTCAATACTGGAGAATTTCGGTAAAAGAAAAAGTGGCATCAAAGCAAAAAACATTTTACTAAACAAAATTAGATCTTGAAGGGGAAATGATTGGCTTATTTCCAATTGGCCTCACTAGATTTTGTATTCATAATCTACATTGCAATTAAGGAAGCGTTTTAGGGTATGTTTAGTTATAGTGTTTATAGTATTTGCTACTGTAATGTTTAGTGCGTTTGGTCACTATAAGGTGATTCTAAATTTCAAACTTTACTTTTATGAATTAAACTTTACTTTGAACAAACAATAAGTGATTTAAAGTGATTCAAAATGATTTAAAGTGATACGGGATAAAAGTGATTTTAAAAAAAGTGATTCTTTTAATAAAGAGTTGCTATATCAAGACTTTGCTAAAAAAGCTGTTGACAAACTTTGTAACATGGATAGAAGAGGACCTTTTAGTGATAGACGTTGACATTGTTCTTCGGTGGTATGTGTAAGATCACCTTCAGGAACAATGATGCAGTACATGGATTTGTCACATCTTAAGCCAGTCTCAATGGCCCTCGAGCTCAGAACTCATAAAAGCATTGATTCTTTTTTGAAATTCTTTTATAGGGTCTCTAAGAGGCATTTCTACAAATATGACAGGAAATGTTTTGTAGCCATGTTAAATAGGCCAATAGAACGTGTTAGGATTTTGATAATCAAATCTTAATTCAAATACATGTAAATGTTCTTAATGTTAGGAGTTTCTATGTTGCAAGGAAGTTTCTATTGTATAAAGGGTCTTACAATTCCACCCCCCTAACAAATGCTACATTACTGATAATAATAGTTAATAGTATATTTTCAATTAAATTTTAGACTAATAATGAAGTAACGCAAGGAATATTTTTTTGAAAACTGTAGTTTCCTCGAGATTTCTTATATTTTTATTTATGTGGCTAGGATTTAATCTAACGAATAAGCCGGAAGTTCGGATGCAGTTTTTGGATTCCTTTGATTCTCTATTATTTTATTTCAAGAATTATGTTTTTTTGAATTTATATTTGGTTTCTAAAATCTCTGTAACCATGGCCTTTCCTTTTGTCTGTTGTTTTATCCCTGTCTCATGTTTGTTCAATGTTGATGATTCCTATCGGGGCTTTGCTACTACATTACTAATTTTGAAATAGTTAGTGCCCACTCAAGGCCATCTGTATATTGGGGTTGGGTAGCATCTCAGAGAATGAATCACTTTTTTTTCCTCATACTAATAAAACAATGTGAACTATGTAAAATTTTGATTAATTAGATCCTAATCAAGAATTTCAATATGCTACTTGAACAGAGTAAAAACGGGAGGGAAAAAACAGCCCTATACGAGTCTAGAGCAGGACTTTAACCATGATAATTTTCCATTTTGGTTAGAAATTCTTCTAAAAACATAAGCTCATATTAGCTAACCATTTTGGTTCATATTAGCTAAGCAGTAGGTGTAAATCCTTTGAACATCAGTCTGCAACAACCACCTATATTTGGGATCCCCTCAACCTATGGATAGAATTGGATCGTTCACTATCGTGCTAAAACCCAAGTAACCATGATTGACCAATACATGAAAAAATAAAGACAACCAAAACAGATGCTAGATTCTGTTTTAAGAGTAGTAAACATGCTAAAAGCGTACTTCATTTTAGTTTAGCCGATTAAAGACAATTGTACATCTCATTTTTGTTTAAGAACTTAACAATACAGGAAAGCAAAACAGAATTTGTGGGACAAAATTAATAAAATAATCTAAATTTGCAGGCGAAGGATCAGAACCATATTTGTAAACTGACTACTTTACGAGAAGCACGTGTTCCAGCAAAACCTCAGCTTTCTTCTGACTCGGTGACAACCCTTTTGCTTCCATCAAGTGAGTTTCCAGCCTTCCACCTTACTTCTAGACATTTGCTTATTTATTAGTAGTACATACAGTTCACCATGTTTATTTGGATGCCTTATCAAATGTGGAGACCTATATTATGTTAATGCTTAATGATTTATTTGAAACAGACTCTTAGCAGCTGAGGTTCAAATGATGATATTTGATTCTTACCATAAGTTGTCTGTTTGGATTATATAGTTAGATTTTTTTTGTAGTTTGCTTACTGAGGAGCTCAAGGGTAACTTGGATCATATGTGTCAAATGCAATGATCCAATTAAAACTTTGCTTTTACTTTCGGAAATAAGATGTGATTTGAAAATTGGTTCTAGGAAATTGATTCTATTAAAGTTTATTTTACTGGAGGGAAATTGAATAGATCTTTGCTCTTTTTGTTGTTATCCAGTTTTAGTTTTTTGTTCTTTGGGTATTGACTATCATTTTCAAAATAACTGTTTTCAGTTATAACCTAAAAATAGAAAGAGGATATGTTATCCAAATTGTTTACTATGTTTTCTAGAAAACTAGAATCAAAGAATACAATAGAAAATTGATTTGGAGGAAGAGAAGGGAAAAACATGTGATTGAATTGTAAAACTCTTTTGGAGGAAGAGAAAAACACGTGATTTGAAAATTTCATGTAGGTTGCATCTAAAGGTAAAGTGAATTTAAGATGAAATGATTTGGGGTTATTGTTTAAAGAGTGGTAGAATTTGATTTAATATATATCAATACTATCTTCTATGTAATAATTTGTCTCAGGTTGCAGGATATATTTTTGACTCTTTAACATTTTGACTAAGCCTTATTAATAGTTTTGGATCAGGCATTCTTACTCTTTTTTTAATTACCTCATTCACATGTATTTATAACATAGTTTTATTTAATGATTTTGACCCTTAGGATTTGTGTTCTCACTTTATCTCTCTCTTTCACAGCAGTAGTGCGCACACAAAACATACACACATTTGCACACGAATGTTAGTTTTTTTTTTTTTTAATTGGGTGTCTTTTAATTTGACTTTTTTTATTTTTCAAATTGCGGACACCTGTTTTTAGTCATGGATACCTTTATGTGGCACTATCTAGATGCACATCTTCGGATCGTATTACTGTCCTCCTTCCGGAAGATGGGTTGAATTGCACCACAAATATTGTTTACCCAGAAGTTTTGTTATAATATTCTTACGACAAGTAAATGGTATAGTTTGAACAATGTTATTTCTACTGAATTATGTAATCTTTTCAACATTTCAACTTTTAATTTTACAATGAGTTCATTCTTTGTAGGATCGGAGTGAATTTGTCAACGAGAACGATAGAGTATATACAATGGACCTTTGTGGTTGGGGCTGACGTAATCAGGTAAATCTACTTTTATATCACTGCATCAAAATAACTTTACTATTCCTATAATATAAATAGTGTTAAATTTATTATTTATGTGAATAATTTAGGTGGTTGTGCATTCTCCTCATTGGGCGTTTGTATTGATATGAGGACATTAAGGATAGTGATGCAGAGAAGGTTTGAAGGGATGAAGAAGACATTTAAGAGAGTTAAATGATATGCAGTCCAGTACCGTCCTGTCCACCTTTGATGATGACTAACCAATCACTGACCAAACAATTGTCTAGGTGTGAAAGTCTCTCTGACTAAAACTCTATATTTCTCTACTTCTCATGCTGACACACAACACACACAATACATGAAAAAACACACATAATTGTAACCAATCAAACACTTGCAAATCAAACTCACACACCATTATACTGCCACCAATACAGATTTATAAGTTAAATCATTAAGCAAATGAACCGTTTGTTGAAATGGTACTAAGAGTATTTTATTTGATTGTAAGTCTACATTCATCCATATCTTTTCTTAAATAAATTGATAATTTGTTACAATATCTCTAAATTCTTACTTGTATCAATCTAAATCATTTCCCCCACTACATACAAATGTGTGTGTGCTCATTTGTTTTTTAGATAATTCAGGGTAAAGTAACGGTTCTTATGTCTCGGATTTACAGTTGTTTTATTTTGACTCACATATTTCGATAATTTTTATATTTTAAATATTTTCAGGTTTATAATGAAGGATATTTGGTGTAATCTGTAAAGAATACTTGGTGTAAGCTGTAAAGTAATGAGTCTGATGCTCAACATGTTGTTTCTCTATTTTCTGCATGTTTTTATTTTTTGTGTTCCGTCTTTTGTAAAGTTAACTAATTATACATGGTTATGATGATTTTTGGGTATGGAATAATGGTTTTTTTTGTGATTTGGATATGTATTGATGATTGTAAGTTTTGTAGACAGGTTTAAAATTTTCTGGATATCTATTTTTAAAGAAAAATTTGCCAAAATTTTTGAAATTAGTATCGACTAGCTTGATGTTTTGGTGGTTGGATGTGTTGATGATTGAGTATGTATTAATTGTTGTGGTGGTATGCGTCTTTAGATAATGTAACATTTTTTGAATTTTAATCTAATTTTTTGTTACGCCGTGCCTTCAGGCACGGACAATTACTATTATATATATAGCTTATGAGACGCATTCCATTTGAGTAATCATGACAAATTCCCATTTCCCTTATATGTATGTATATATATTCACTCTGTATCTCAGTTTTGGGTTTAATATGCTTGTAGGCGTCTCCTCCCAAGAAATCTGTATCTCAGTTTTTCGGATGATAAGTTTTGATTCTTGGCAATCATGTTTTTCTTCTATTTATCTGATCGATTCAGTGCTTTTTCTTAACTAATTAAGAGGATATATATGTGAGATTGGGTCAATAGATGGATATATGTTCCACTAGAATAAATGGTTCCTAGTCCTATCAGGAGGCCTTATAAATACACCTTTCATTTCAAGTTTATATATCACTTAAAATAATAAAGTATATATATTTAAAATTAATTAATAAACTTGAATTTGAAACTTCCATAAACAACAACTTGGCATTGGATTTCTAAGGAATAATCTCATATACAAGAGGTTAAGAAAAAGTAAACAGGAAAATGGTATCTCAATTATTAAAGTTGAAACTTGAACGAACGGAAATGAAAATAAAAGTGAACAGAAAAGGGACCTATTTTAAGCAAAATCACTTTAAACAACCTTATGTGGTTATCAATTATTAAAGCTACAAAACAGTGGACCTACGATCAATTATTAAAACTTATTCACATTAGTTAAGCAACTTTATGTCAGTCGACCTACTTAATTCAAGTCATATATATCCAACTTATTCACATTAATTAAGCAACTTATTCTCGAGCCAGGCTAATGGGCCAATATCAAATGATGCCCGCGCGCATGCCTCGGAGAACTACTCAAACTAGTATGTATGTATATCTAAAAGGCTACTAGTCAATTATTAAAGTTATTTATGATCTTACAGGCAAGCCTTCAAATAATCTCTCTGTAATAGTTCTAATAGTAAACTAGGAGGCAAGCTTTCAAATAATCTCTCTGTTTGGTTTTTATTTCCCAACTTGTCTTCTCTTCCATCACAATTCCATTATTGCACTTTTTTTCTTCTTAATTCCACCAACACATCAACTCTCATTCACTTTTCTTTTTTGTTTATACATTGCAAAAACTTTAAACTTCATTCTACTGACTGTCAGTTGAAAGAGAAATCATGCCTGGTCTTTCTGATATTCCGATTGTCGAAAAAGTGGAAGAAGAGATTTCGAGTGCTACAATAGAGGGAGTCAAGCGTGAGTTTTTGTATATGTACAAATACAAGGACAATGTAAACGCTCTCAAAGCCAAAATGGATGAGCTTGGAGTCCAAGAGGAGAAAATCAAAAGAAAAGTTGAAAGAGACACGGACGATGGAAAGACAATTGAGGATCATGTCTTGAAGTGGCAGGAAGACGTGCAACAAATCAAAGACGAAGTGGAAGAATTTCTCAAAATGTACGAGAGCAAAAGATCCTGGAGGTGCCTTAAAGTGCTGCGTTTTCCTAATCTCTACTCTAGTTTCCGAACGGGTAGGGAGGCCGTAAAGAAGACCGAGAAGGTGATTGCACTAACTGGTCCCGGTAAAGAGCTCGTCGACGGTGAAATTTCTTACCGTCCACGCTTGGTTTATGCTGACTTGCCTAGTACAACATTATTTGACGACAACAATAAGCGCTTTGAATCAAGAGAAGATGCTTACAAGAAGATCTTGGAGGCGCTTAACAACAAAGATGCTGGTTCCGTTGTTGGTGTATACGGAATGGCGGTCTTAGGAAAGACGAGAATGATGGAACAAGCACAGAAAGCAAGCTAGGAGGATCGAATTTTGATGAGGTTGCACGAGCGTACGTCGGCGAAAAAAAGTTGGATGTGAGAAAGTTGCGAAGCGATTGCAAGTTGTTTGAATTTGCACCTACCATCGGCGTGAACGAGGAGATGAGAGCTTCTCTGTTGGCGAATAGATTGACCACGAAAGGGAACAAGATCCTTGTGTTGTTTGACGACGTCGGGAGGAACTTCCTTTAAACAAAATAGGAGTTCCTTTTGCGACCAGTAGAAGCAAGGTTGTAAGATCATGTTGACGTCTCTAAAGCGAGATGTATGCTTTAAAAACAAATGCGAAGATCCTATTGAGATTAAGGTCTTGAAAGAAGAGGAAGGTTGGGATCTGTTCACGAAAAATGTTGGTAGTTCTACTATTAACTCTTTAAATGATGAATCTTTGGCAAAAAATGTGTGTAAGGAATGTGCATGTTTACCACTCGTGATTGCTGCTGTTGGAAATGCACTCAAAGGCAAACTGCATGATTCGTGGAAGGATGCACTTGACCAACTCCAAGATTCCAAACTCGAAAACATTGATGGTATTGATCCAAAAGTGTATATAGGCACGGAGTTAAGTTTCAATCATTTACAAAAGATGCAAAAGTCATACCTTTTTCTTTGTTACGTGTTCCCAGAAGATCTTCGCTATTTCAATTGAAGAATTGGCGAGACTTGTGAAAGGAAATAGATTGATTGAGGATTTGGATACACTAGAAAAAGCAAGGGATAGGGTGAGGTCCATGGTTGTAGCTCTCAAAATTTTTTCTTTGTTGTTGCCATATACATCTGACGGCGCTACACTAAAGTAAAACCGCACGATATTATTAGAGATGTTGCAAAATCAGAAAGAGCCAAAAACCCGAATCTGCGTTCTAGAAAAAGTGGCAGCGCGGGTGGCGGATGTGGACTATAAGGATCGAAAATTGATCTCATTAAGTTTTGAGGGTATCAATTACTTTCCTCCTAAGATGATCTCGCATGTCCGTAACTCCACACACTAGTCTTGAATTTGGGAACCTATCGGGAAGGTGAACAATTTCGGTGGTTTTTCAGTGGGTTTCCAAAACTCAGAGTATTGGTTCTCAATGTCCGGTCTAACTCTAACTCGCCGCCATCTCTTCAAAGCCTAACCAACCTCCGTATGTTATCCTTACACAAAGCGGATTTGAACATGTCGTTGATCAAAGAATTAAAAAATCTAGAAATGCTTATCATCCTTGATGATGATATTAAGGAGTTGTCATTGGAGTTGAGAGAATTGAAACGCCTTCAACTATTGGATATGAGTAGAAATGATTGCTACAACATGATAATGCCGCGACATCTTCTATCAAGTCTATCCAATCTAGAGGAATTGTATATTCCAAGAGGGTTTAGTTCGAGGAGGGGTCCCCAAGAAGAAGAAGAAGACCCCAATCCCATCCACCATGAGCTAAGTAAATTGACAAACTTGACGACTTTACATATTCTTTTAGCAGATGTCATGTTTTTACCAAATAAAAAGATATGCAAGAAGCTACTTAGATATGTTATAGATATAACTCCTCTTGATGAGGAACTCGTTCAATCAAGATATGCAAAAAGAGAGTTACGTCTAGCCAAAGTGGCTATGCAGGGGGGCAGGTCGTCTTCTTTAGAAATGTTGTTAGAAAGTGTTGAATACATGGAGTTGGAGAGGGTGAATGGTTTCCAGATATATTTCAACCATGGAGTTGGAGAAGGAGAAGCCTTTGCAAACTTGGCGAAGCTATCAATTTCGGAATGTGATGACTTGGAGCATCTAGGGATTAGCAGGCTTCCGCAGAATTACCCACCAATGAGGATGAGGTCTTTCTCTAAATTAACTAAATTACGAATTCAGGACTCTGGGTTTAAATACCTCTTTTGCTCTTCAAGTGCAAGACGTCTTGTGCAACTTCGGACGCTCTGGATAGATAATTGTCCGCTGATGGAAGAAATTATACGCCCAAGGGAGCAGGAAGAAGAGGAAATCATAGAATTTCCCAACTTAGAATATATGCATCTTGAACGTCTGTCGAGCCTCAAAAGCTTCTTCTATTGCAAAAAGATAATAAATATGTGGTCAGATCAGAACACCTCTACATTCCCCGTCCACTCTCTCTTTAATGGCATGGTATATATATGCTTCTTCAACTTTTAAATTTTTAATTTCTTTCTTTTTTTCCTTTAATTTGCACAACCTTTTTTATTTTTCAAACTATTATTAATTTAAAAATAGGAAACAAAATTAACAAACAACAAAAAAAACTTGTGAAATATACCCCATTCCAGACCAATATTGACATGAATTCAAAAAAATGTCAAAAACTCAAAATTTGCATGAATTCATTTAGTTTATGTCAATACAATTATGAATAATAAACTACCTAAAAAAATACTACTGGTTATAAGTTTATAGTTGGAGAGATGAAGTTAAAAAATAAATTAGAAGACAAATAATATATATTAGGCGACACTCACTAGTATTATTAGTAGATGACAATAATTATAGGGAGGATATTGTAGCAAAATGATATTTTTCTGATAATTGTAGCGGATTCCATTAGTAATAGTAGTCAACTTTATGAATCACTTCAATGAAAATGTACATTGATAATAAAATAAGTCTACTTTCACTTGATGTTGCAGGTTTCATTCCCCGTCCTAAAGGAATTGAAAGTGTTTGGTGTAAAAAACGTAATAGAGATATGGGAACCAAAATGTCGCACAGGGAATTCATTTTCTCAATTAAAGATGTTGGATGTGAGCTTGTGCAATAAGTTGGAGAATGTGATTCCCTTAGCCATGCTTCAAAGGTCACAGAATATGGAAACCCTCAACGTACAAGACTGCAGTTCACTAAAATGTATTGTCAATGGAGCAAAAACAAGGACAGAAGATCAAGAAGTTTCCGACAGCAAGATCGTCTTCCCTGTTCCCAAAACTCTAACATTCACGAATGTGCCAAAGCTCGATAACTTTTGGTGCACTAGATCCATGGGAACTAATACTAACCAACACCAACCCTCCTTATTACAAAAGGTACGTACATACATGAAGGGAATTATTGTTTAACTATTTTGCTTCCAAACTATCATTTAAAATTACTCGACACAAAGTCTTTCTGCGGATTTGGATTCCACGTAGTTGGTTCTGAACAGTCCATTTAGACAGTCCTATACGAATTAGTTCCATTGATATAGCTAGAGAGTTATATTTCGGTGACTTCTTGTTATACAAGTATTCACTCTCTAGCTATACAAATACAATTCATTGTTGTAAGGCTGCCCAAAACCAACTGGTTGGAATCATGATGCTCTTTATGCATCTAACCTTTGAAAACAGAATTTGCTCTTCAGCTTGTTTATTTATTGCGTATTTGAGATCCATCTTAATCTAAACTTGCCAAGCTATTTTTATGGCCTTTTTCAGGGTTGCACCTATACCTATTTCTGCACTCAAAAATAATCAAGACTCAAATCACACACTTTATCTTTAATTGATACATATGACCGCAACTAAGTAATTTTTTGCAATCTACATATACTAACATCTAGCTAGTGTTAGAAATGTATAACTTGGACTAACTGTATAACCTCACATTAGGCAATCTAAGCCTTAAGATTCATTCACTATATAACCTTGGAGATGACTGTCATTGTCAAATTATTTTGAATTGAATGTTTAAGACCCAAGTTATTAGGAAGCCAAACCATAATATTGGCAGCATGCCATCTACATACATATACTGGCTGCATGCCATTTACATGTACATGTACTGGCTTATGCGCATGCCATTTACATGTACTGGCTTACGCACATGCCATTTACATGTATTATTGGCTGCATGCCATTTACATGTACTGGCTTACGCACATGTAGTAACTTTCAATAACCGCACATAGCTTATTAAAAACATTTTATCTTGTGCAACTTCGGAAGCTCTCCATACGTAATTGTCCGCTGATGGAAGAAATTATACGCCCAAGGGAGCAGGAAGAAGAGGAAATCATACAATTTCCCAACTTAAAAGATATGTATCTTGTAGATCTGCCGAGGCTCGGAAGCTTCTTCTATTGCAAAAAGATAATAAATATGTGGTCGGATCAGAACACCTCTACATTCCCCGTCCACTCTCTCTTTAATGCCATGGTATGCTTCTTCAACTTTTTAAATTTCTAATTTCTCTCTTTTTTTCTTTAATTTGCACAACTTTTTATTTTTCAAGCTATTAAATTAAAAATAGGAAACAAAATTAAAAAACTTGTGAAATATCATGGATTCCAAATTATAAGACCAATATTGACTTTTTAAAAGTCAATTTCAAAAAAATGTCAAACTCAAAATTTGCATGAATGAATTCATTTAGTTTATGTTAATACAATTATGAATATCATAAACTACCTAAAAAAATACTACTAGTTATAAGTTTTTATTGTTTTCAAAACTTAAAAGAATTATGTCAATTTTGAATTTGCAAATATCACAAATTAACTTTTAAAAAGTGTATATTTGTCTTATAATTTGGAAAAGAGGGAGTATATAATATGTAATGAAGAGATGTTGTGGCTTTGGAATATGGGAGAATTTTATAGTTGGAGAGATGAAGTTAAAAAATAAATTAGAAGACAAATAATATATATTAAGCAACACTCACTAGTATTACTAGTAGATGACAATAATTATAGGGAGGATATTGTAGCAAAAATATATTTTTGTAATAATAATAGCGGATTCCACTAGTAATAGTAGTCAATTTTATGAATCACTTCAATGAAAATGTACGTTGATAACAAAAAAGTTTACTTTAACTGGATGTTGCAGGTTTCATTCCTCGTCCTAGAGGAATTGAGAATATGGAATGTAGGAAACGTAATAGAGATATGGGAACCACAATGTCACACAGAGAGTTCATTTTCTCAATTAAAGATCTTGGATGTGAGCTTGTGCCATAAGTTGGAGAATGTGACTCCCTTCGCCATGCTTCGAAGGTTACAGAATATGGAAACCGTCAGAGTATATGACTGCAGTTCACTAAAATGTATTGTTAATGTAGCAAAAACAACAGAAGATCAAGAAGGTTCCGTCAGCGAGATCGTCTTCCCTGTTCTAAAAACTCTAGAACTCGCGTATATCGACAACTTGTGGTGCACTAGATCCGTGGGATATAATACTGACCAACACCAACCCTCCATATTACAAAAGGTACACAAATCTAGCTAGTGTTAGAAATGTATGTAGATTCTTGACGCTGTACGTAATCTCACCGCTTCAACAAACAGACTCTTCGTCTTCTTTACGAATGAATCTTTGTAGTTTTTATAATTAATTAATTATACTTACGAATGGCATTAGTATTGCAGGTTTCATTTCCAAGGTTAGAGGAACTGATTGTGAGAGGAATTTTGTCTGAGGCGAGCGATTTAGTTGAGCTTATGGTGGTAAATGCTAATCTTCCTCGTGAACATGGAATTCATCATCTTCTGTGCTTTCGAGGATTAAGGATGCTCACTGTTGAAGAGTGTAAGCTCTCGACTATTTTCACATGTTCTTTCGCTAAAACTAATCTCCAACAGCTCGAATACTTGCATGTTGGATGGTGTGAGAAGATGGTAGAAATTGTGAGGGATAAAAATGAAGGGAATATGAATTTAATGGCTGATGCTGCTGATGAGATTTTGTCTTGTGAATTTCCTCGGCTGAAGAGAATTGCGATGGAGAATTTACCGGTGCTCAAAAGTTTTTGCGGCAGTGCGAGATATACATTTAATATGCCATCATTAGAAGAAGTTGTACTACGAAATTGTCCCCTGATAATAAATTTCACTTGCCGACAATTAACCACGCCCCCCAAGTTCACAATATTTGATGACGATTATGGTTGGAAAGAATGTACGGACCTCAACAAATACTTGCAAACATTACTTGTGGACCGATCGGAAGGAGGAGATATGTAAATGCAACTAACATTCATTCATTTCCTAATTAATTTTGATTTGTTACTATATATTAAAATAATTCTTTTGCGAATTTATGTATCAACTCCTTTCTCGTCATTTACGTGGATGGATAACTACCTTAATTTCCAAAACCCAACGTAAGGACTTTTTAAATCTTTGAAATTAAATGTCTATATATCAGCTAGCATTCCTCCCAAAAAGAGCATTAAGTCTATCCAAAGTGGCTATGGTGGGGGGTGGGGGTGGGGTGGGGGGGGGGGGGCAGGTCGTCTTCTTTAGAAATCTTGTTAGAAAGTGTTGAATACATGGAGTTGGAGAGGGTGAATGTATTTCAACCATGGAGTTGGAGAAGGAGAAGCCTATGTCCTTAAACTAAATATTATTGGTTATTTAAAAATATCTTATTCTAATATTATTAGTATCATAATAATTCTTTAATCTTTTATCAATCCAATAAACAATTTATTTTAATGGTTTATTCTTTAATAAATACATTTATTTAATAATCATAAAAGGTCATAAATATTATTTCACATCAAAAATTACCAGAATAACCTCCAATAAATCAATATTTGTCTTATAATCATGTCAATTTTGAATTTGCAAATATCACAAATTGACTTTTAAAAATCAATACTTGTCTTATAATTTGGAACAGAGGGAGTATATAATATGTAATGAAGAGATGCGTGCCTTTGAAATATGGGAGAATTTTATAGTTGGAGAGATGAAGTTAAAAAATAAATTAGAAGACAAATAATATATATTAGGTGACACTCATTAGTATTATTATTAGATGACGATAACTATAGGGAGGATATTGTAGCAAAACGGATAACAAAATAAGTTTACTTATACTGGATGTTGCAGGTTTCATTCCCTGTCCTAAAGGAATTGAAAATGTTTCGTGTAGAAAAACATAATAGAGATATGGGAACAACTCTTCCTCTGTTTTATTTGTTTGTTTTTCTTGATCAAAGTACTAATTATTCTGTTCTAATCTAGACAATTGGGGAAAAGTTTCTGCACTTTTCACATAATCAAGACTGAAATCACACACTGTATGACTATGTTAAATGACTGCAGCAAAGTAATTTTTTCCAATCTATGTATACTAACATCTAGCTAGTGTTAGAAATGTAACTTGAACTCACTGAATAATCTCACATTAGACAATCTTAGCCTTAAGACTCACCGCTTCAACAACTAGGATCTTCGTCTTTTTTACGAATCTTTGTAACTTTTATAATTAATTATACTTACGAATTGCATTAGTAAACTAGGAGGCAAGCTTTCAAATAATCTCTTTGTTTGGTTTTTATTTCCCAACTTGTCTTCTCTTCCATCACAATTCCATTATTGCACTTTTTTTCTTCTTAATTCCACCAACACATCAACTCTCATTCATTCTTCCCTTCTTCAGTTTTCCTATTTCAAAATTTGAACGCTCTGCAATTCACTTTTCTTTTTTGTTTATACATTGCAAAAACTCTAAACTTCATTCTACCAACTGTCAGTTGAAAGAGAAATCATGCCTGGTCTTTCTGATATTCCGATTGTCGGAAAAGTGGAAGAAGAGATTTCGAGTGCTACAATTGAGGGAGTCAAGCGTGAGTTTTTGTATATGTACAAATACAAGGACAATGTTAACGCTCTCAAAGCCAAAATAGATGAGCTTGGAGTCCAAGAGGAGAAAATCAAAAGAAAAGTTGAAAGTTATCATTTACCATATGTTTTAAATATCTGATTTATTATTGATGAAGGTTATTGATAAATTAATTATCTTAGCCATAATATTCTTTACTGGACTATTTGTGCTTACCCTTTTGTTTCACAATTCCTTACATGTATTAAGAGTGTAGCTGGGTCGAGCGGGGATAACAGGGGAATAGTGTGATGGTCCGAGACTCTGGAAGTTTCTCAATATGTTATAAAACTGCATGACAGACAATATATAATTGTATTGAAGACCTAAGATGGGTGTGTCGTATATTATACGCCATTTAATTATTGATTTTGGTGAACAACAATAGGGTGATGAGAACCCAATTTTGGAAGCGTCAAAAATGCACTCCATTAGAATGAAGAGGACATAAATCTTCTCGTGTTCATTTGGAGACTTGAAATATTTGTTGTTGTACTTTATATAGCATTGTAATAATTTGAGTATGAATATTGTCGTATTATATACGTTACAATATTTGTATTGAAACTCACAGCTTATGTGTTGTCGTATTTTGCACGATAGTTCAACACTTGTATAATAAAGTTTGTATTTGAATTCTATATCGTGTATTTGGCGACTCAGAATGGGTTGCGTATACCTATTTTAGGGGCGTCACAGCTGACGTAAGAGAGACAGTCCACCATGTTTATAACGACAGTGGAGTAGTCGACGACCGAAACCGGAGCGGCATGATGAGAAGCATATATCACATTTGTGAATGCCCAGCTGGTGGTTAGGAAAATGATGAGGATTTGTTTGGGGTATGATGGCGGCATATTCGTCCAAAAATAATTTTAATTCCGTCCGCTAGATTTTCTAGCAGACAACGAGTATGCTTTTTCTATTCCAACCGTTATTAATAACTGTAATAGAAGGTAGAGATCCTATTTGTTATTTTTTTAATGCATAACAAATAGATACTATAGATCATTGTCATATATATATATATATATATATATATATATATATAAAAGTAAATAGTTGACTTAAATAATAAATGATTCAAAATATAATGAAGATCACGAATACTTAATGCCGTGACATAAAATTAAAAAATGTAATTATTACATGATTAAAGAGTTATTGACCATTTGTTGTTAATGAAAATAACTTTTTATTAATTGGGAGACTATTTATAAGTAACCCATATTAATTAATGTTAAGGGACCCGATGAAAATCTAAAATAGATGTCTTAATTAAATGTGTTATTATTATATTGGTCGATCATTTATGTAATAAATGTAAATATAAAACAATTAATGTAATGATGATATATCTAACACATAAAATAGGAGTTGATATACACACCCTAAATTGATTTAGTTGTACACTTAATAGTCACTGAAAGCTTGTATCAATATAGGTTGTGTAACTATCAACCTAATGTATATTTTTATATATGAACACTAGAAAATTTATACTTATTACATATCTCTCCAAAAAATTATCACTAATACTTATCTACGTAATTGATAATCAAAAAATCGACATATACATTTGCAATACATATCATTTTTCAAATTTAAATAATTTGATGTTTAAATTTAAAATTGGTATTTTAGGCATGATGTGAACCATCTTATGTAAGACCCCAAATTATTAATAAATGAAATTTATTTTTCTCTATTTATTATTTTGAAATAGTAAGGGTTGATTTGATTAATGTGGATAGTTATGGGTAAAATACGCAAATATGTTGAATAAGCAAATGGTTATAAAATATTCATTATTGTTTTAATATTAGTTTGGTGCGTGGAATATTAAATCTTTGTGGGAATATTAAATGCAGCCTTGATCTTTTGTGGGCCCCATAACTGAAAAGCGATTGGATGAAGAAAACGACAAATATAAGTTGTTTATAAATAACGACGTAGTTATTCACGAATTATCTTTGTTGGAATACTTTGGTGGTTAAAACACACTAATACGCGTTGTTGAGCAGATAGCACTGCGGTATTGCACCAATTATTGATTCTTACGTAAGAAGGCACTACTCGATAATTATTACGATGAATTCTTATTCGATATTTTATTTTATTGATTCAATAATTGCTTGCATTGATATTTTATATTCTTGTTGTTTCAATAAATTGTCATTACACAAGATTTTCATTATCTGAGACAATAATTCATATTATTTGAATAATATTATTGGATAACATTATTGGTAATGTCTAGAAAGTTTTGTCTAAGGAGAGGTTTGGTCACCTAATTGCTGCACTGAGTAAGAGAGATCCTTATTGGAAAGCCCTCTTTCTGAGAAACGACACAGTTGTCGATCTTGTGATTCTGTAATATTATTTGTGAATAATTAATTATTGATTTATATGATGAGGAAAATATTGATTTTATGTGGATATAGATGGAGAAAATTTTTAATGTGACAATTGTTGAAAATTAATATTTTATCTTTTTCCGATAAAATAATTCATTTAAATATATTATTTTAATAATATATTAACGGTGATATTTTTATAATGAATGTGGGATATATGAGTATATGAGGAGGAAGAGTATTTTGTGGCATTAAATGTTTAACACATATATTTTGTGTGTTGGTGGACACAATTATTATTAATAGAAATTTGATTATAGCACATAAAATCGCTTGGTTTGTGGATTTGGTCAATTTACATTTGGAATTTAGAAAAACTTTCTTCTGCAAAGTTGTAGAGAATTGAATTTCCTATAAAAAGTTGCGAGATTCGAATTTTCGATAAAAGGACTATTTATTATGAATTATTGAAGTTACGAAGTTCAAAATAATTGATTTTTGAAAGTTTAAAATATTTTTTAATTACAAAACGTTTTTTCATTTTTGAAACTCATTTAACATGTGATTAGGAGGCTGAATTCAGATTGTTAGTGTGCGTATGAAGTTGTGGAAAAATTATAATATATTATATTAAATTTTACGCTTTGGTGTTTTAAGCAATTTCTATAAATAGGGTCTTGGGTTAGAATTGAAAATCACACCGTAAAGCTGAAGTTTTCTCTTTCTATATTATCGGCGTATTCTTGTGAGTATTTTGAGTATACTTTAAGTATTGCTATCGGTCTGCAAGTTCAAGTCATAACCTTTATATCCGGTGTTTCAACTAAATCTTGTCTTTTCGAGGTAAGGGATGTTATTTTATTCGAAAATGATATTATTTCTTCAATATCATTATGTCGAAATATTGGTTGAAAATTTTTATTAAATTTGGAACTTTTTCATGTCGGGGTTACTATTCATGAATTACTATTCACGAGTTACTATTCATGAGTTACTATTCACGAGTTACTATTCATGAGTTACTATTCACGAGTTACTATTCACGAGTACTATTCACGAAGCGTGAAGATATTTTTTGTGAAATTTCTATCTTTTGGTGTCGAGTTACTATTCACGTATCTGGCCTTATTCACGTATCTGACACTATTCACGAATCTGACTATTCATTAAAAAAATGAAATTTCTTCTTTTTGTCAAAAATATCTATTATGGATAATAGCTTTAATTGTATCCATGTTTTGATCATTCTTGAATTTTACTCCACTTTGATTACTTATGAAGTATTTTTGAACTTGGATTGTTTAAAATACGAATCCTTAATATTGTTCTTTTTGTTTCAATTGGATTCGTTTCCTTTAAAATATTTTTCATCATCCTCGGTCCTAAATGATGATATTCTTGAATATCTTTGGCTGTGGTGCAAAGATGAATGATTTCTTGATGAATATCTTTGGCGTAGTCACAGATGAGCAGTGTTGAGATGAACATGACCCATCGATTAATATCTTTGGCCAGTGTGCAAAGATGAGCAGTGTTTAGATGAACATGACCAATGATGAATATCTTTGGCACAGTAGTGCAAAGATGAATATTTGATTCGGATATATATTGATTGATGTTATAGGGATAAAATATCGACGATGAACTTTTAAATTCATATATAGAAGATAGTAGTTTGCATTCTCTACTTAACTCTTCTAATGAATTGTTGTTTCATTATGATTGATTTAAAAGCGGTTGTCTATTGTATTCTATTAGATTTTTCCTTGTTGAAGACTAACGATAATTTGTTGTATATTATCTTAGTCATAATATTCTTTACTGTGCTAGTTGAAATTCACCCTTTTCTTGTTGTTCCATTTTTCTTCTCGGGGAGGCGAGAATGTAGCGAAATCTTAGTCGGGTATGGAATGAAGGTTACTAGAGAGTTGTTTAGTAGTCCTCACTATTTTTATAAAATAATGTATCAATAATTGTGATGAGAATTTATTTGGGTATGTATATTGTCTAGAAGTCAATAATTGTATTTAAACTCACAGAATATA
The DNA here is from genome assembly GCA_020205615.1 of Panax quinquefolius. Lineage (NCBI taxonomy): Eukaryota > Viridiplantae > Streptophyta > Magnoliopsida > Apiales > Araliaceae > Panax > Panax quinquefolius. Next base: position 67,761,344 of record CM035161.1, read on the forward strand.
TGTTGTCGTATTTTGCACGACAAATGTATTAATAAAGTTGTAGTTATTTCTGTATCATGTATTTGGCGACTCAGAATGGGTTGGATGGAATGGACCTATTTTAGGGGTGTCACATCTTAGCCCCATTCTAATTGACATATATATAGGGTTATATGTATATACACAGCTATGTATTACACAGTCGAAATATGACGACGGATTTTTTGGGTTATGGCGACGGTTCACCTGTCGCCATATTCTAGAATAACTATGACGATGGGTGAAACCGTCATTATATTAAAAAAAAATCAATCATATGGCCATGTAGCTATATATTTTTTCTCATATATATATATATATATATATATATATATATATCTGATAGTTCTCCAACGAATCTGGTCAGATTAACTGACCCGGTCAATTCTAAACCTATATATATATATATATATATATATATATATATATATATATATATATATATATGTTCGGTTTTAATATTATGCCTTTATGTTCAGTCAAGTGGTTTGTGACCTAGTGTTGCCGCTGGGGTTCTTTTCTTAGTAATATAAATATCCTACATGTTGTTTTAATGAAATTCTAGTTTAACAAAATAAATGTACTATTTATATTTTTATAATATACTAACATAAAAATTCTACTAATAATAGATTAATATTGTGTACAATGATTTTTATATAAAGCAAATATTTCATTTTGCAAATATTCTATTTAACTAATAATGTATAACTAATTATTTATGAAAAATTAAATAAATTTAAAATCTATAATAATAATCTTCTACTTATATAATATAAATGATAGTATTCCTCTTTAAAATGATTTATTTGTTTCTATATTTCTATGTTCATCTATTTATGTAATAATAAAATCTTAATTAAATTCAAAGAATTATACCTATATAATTTAATAAAAAATATTATTGTTATCAATAATATGAATTTTAAAGAACACTAACTAAATTAGAAAATGTATAAGAATAAGAAATAGTGGTAAGTAGATAATTATGATAGTAAGAATGTAGATGAAAAAAGATTTTAAAATTAATTAACAAAAATAGTTTCTTTTACTAAAGTTTAAGTTTCTATTCCAACATTCAAGTAAAGCATATGTGGCATTTTATTGAATTACTTTAATTGGTAGTTTACTTGGAGTTGGAGTAATGAGGACAAGAATATTGGCACAATTCTTTTCTTTCTTCTAGATCTCATCTATCATTGGATCAAATGTATCTATTTTTTTCTTTTTCTTCCATGATCTCTTAACAGTTCATGTCTATTTATTCTTAGTTAAGATATTTTTGAAGTCAGGAAAAGAATATGCAAAAACTTTTTAATAAGGATGGAACTTATACTTTGTCAATTACTTTTTATTTTCTTTCTAAAAGATTTTTTTTAATTTGTTACTTTTAGATTTCAATTAATTGTACTTAGTTGGTTACCCCATATATATTATGCCTAATTATAGAATATATGAGAATTAAATATTTAAAGATTGTATGTAACTTGCTGGTTTACCTCTATCATATATAGCATGCCAAGTCAGATTATTGGGAGAAAAAAAAAAAAAAGATAACTGCATCAATGGGCATGGCTTGATTAGGAAATAGTGAGAGAGATAAAAAAAAGTTGTTCATGCAATCAATTTCCTTGATTTTTCCCAAATAAAATTGGCATTGTACTAACACTATGAGTTTCGGACGAAAAAGAAAAGAATTAGAAATCTTAATTTATGATAAAAGAAATTAAACAGAAAACTTCGACATTTTCTTTTCTTTCATATCATTGCTGAGTTCATAAAGCAAAAGGAAAGGAAAAAAACATTAAGTTTTACATTTACATTACTGATTAACCTTTATAACAATTTTATTGTGTTTATAATGTTAGAGGGTATGGTAAGGATTTTAAGATATTTGCTTATGATATCAAGTTTTTGGTAAAAATCCGTCCATTTTTAGACAGAAAAATTTTGGCCAGAAAAGTTTCCAAGTTTTTCGTCACTTTTTTTTTTCTTTTCTAGTCATTAAAAAATTTAGTAATACAAAAAACTTAAATTTTTGGTCCATTTTTTTTACAATCCATTTTAAAACTCAAGAACACTATAATAGTTATAATAGGGATGATAACTATATATATACAAAATTCTTTTCTTTGCCTCCACAATCTTCTAATGTATCTATTCTTTTCTTTTGTTCCAAGATCTTTCAATGGAGAATATTTTGTTAGCTTAAATATTGTGAAAGTAGAAAAAGAATCTGTGGCAAGCCTTTAAATAATCTGTATGTTGGGTTTTTATTTTCTAAGTTGTCTTCTCTTCCATCACATTCCATTTGGTTGCATAACTCTTTGTTCTGTTTTAAATTGTGTCTGCTTCCTAGCCATTACACTTTTTTCTTCTCTTTATTACACCAACACATCAACTCTCATCCATTACTCTTCCATTCTTCACTTTTCCTGCTTCAAAATTTGAAGGGTCTGCAATTCACTTTTCCTATTTGCTTGTACATTGTGAAAACTTTAAATTACAGTCTATCAATTGATCTCTTTGCTTTCTCAACTAGACCTACTTTGTTGTTTTCATTTCTTTTTTTAGGACTACTATCTTTGTATTTGTGTATTCCTAGTCTACGTCTTTATTTATAGTTTCCCCAAATTGAAAAAGAGAAAAACAAAAATACAACTACAAACAAAAATCATGTGTAGTCTTTCTGATATTCCGTGTGTCGGAAAAGTTGTAGACGATATTTCAAGTGCTACAATTGAGGGAGTGAAGCGCGAGTTTTTGTATATGTACGAATACAAGGACAATGTTAACGCTCTCAGAGCCAAAATGGAGGAGCTTGGAGTCCAAGATGAGAAAATCAAAAGAAAAATTGAAAGAGACACGGACACGATGGAAAGACAATTGAGAAACATGTGTTGAAGTGGCAGGAAGACGTGCAACAAATCAAAGAAGAAGTGAAATAATTTCTCAGAATGTATGAGAGCAAAAGATCCTGGAGATGGCTTAAAGTGCTACGTTTTCCTAATCTCTACTCTCGTTTCCGAACGGGTAGGGAGGCCGTAAAGAAGACGGAGAAGGTGAATGGACTAACTGTTCCCGGTAAAGAGTTCGCCGATGGTGAAATTTCTCATCTTCCACGCTTGGTTTATGCTGACTTGCCTAGTACAACATCATTTGAAAATGACTATGTGAGCTTTAACTCAAGAGAAGATGCTTACAAGAAGATCTTGGAGGCGCTCAACAACAAAGATGTTGGTTTCGTTATTGGTATATACGGAATGGCAGGTGCTGGAAAGACGAGAATGATGGAACAAGCCTGGAAGCAGGCTAAGAGTGATGGAATTTTCGATGAGGTTGGACGAGCAGATGTCAGCAGCGAAAAGTTGGATGTGAGAAAGTTACAAGAGCAGCTTGCAAGTTGTTTGAATTTGCACCTACCAACGGAAGAGAACTAGGAGATGAGAGCTTCTCTATTGGCGAATAGATTGACCACGAAAGGGAACAAGATCCTTGTGTTGTTTGACGACGTCTGGGAGGAGCTTCCTTTAAACAAAATAGGAGTTCCTTTTGGAGACGGTAGAAGCAATGGTTGTAAGATCTTTTTGACGTCTCGAAAACGAGATGTATGCTTTAAAAACAACTGCGAAGATCCTATTGAGATTAAGGTCTTGAAAGAAGAGGAAGGTTGGGGTCTGTTCAAAAAGAATGTGGGCAGTTCTACTATTAAGTCTCTGAATGATGAATCTTTGGCGAAAAAGGTGTGTGACGAATGTGCATGTTTACCACTCGTGATTGCTTCAGTTGGAAAAGCACTCAAAGGCAAACAGTATGATACGTGGAAGGATGCACTTCACCACCTCCAAGATTCCAAACTCAAAAACATTGATGGTATTGATCCAAAAGTGTATACAGGCCTGGAGTTAAGTTTCAATCATTTACAAAAAGATGCAAAGTCATGCCTTTTTCTTTGTTTGGTGTTTCCTGAAGACGCTAAGATTGCAATTGAAGAATTAGCAAGACTTGTGAAAGCAAATAGGTTGATTGAGAATTTGGATACACTAGAAAATGCAAGGGAAAGGGTAAGGTCCATGGTCGCAACTCTTAAAGATTCTTCTTTGTTGCTTCCATACGACGACGACACTGAAGTCAAATTGCACGATATTATTAGAGACGTTGCAAAATCTGTAGCTTCCAAAGACTCAGGATACGCGTTCCTCGAAAAAAGTTGTGGTACAGAGTGGCCAGACGTGGACTATAAGGATCGAAAATTGATCTCATTAAATTTTGAGGGTATCAATTACTTTCCTCCGGAAGATGATCTCGCATGTCCAAAACTCCACACACTTGTGCTAAATTTGAAAACCTATTGGAAAGGTGAACAATTTTCAGACAGGTTTTTTAGTGGGTTTCCAAAACTCAGAGTATTGGTTCTCAATGTCCGGTCTAACTCTCACTTGCCGCCATCTCTTCAAAGCCTAACCAACCTCCGTATGGTATCTTTACACAATGTGGGTTTGAACATGTCGTTGATCAAGGAATTAAAAAATCTAGAAATGCTTATCATCCTTGATGATGATATTAAAGAGCTGTCACTAGAGTTGAGAGAATTGAAACGTCTTCGACTATTGGATATGAGTAGAAATTATTGCGAAAACATGATAATGCCGCGACATCTTCTATCAAGTCTATCCAATCTAGAGGAATTGTATATTCCAAGAGGGTTCAGTCCGAGGGATGGACCCCAATAAGAAGAAGAAGAAGACCCCAATCCCATCCACCATGAGCTAAGTAAATTGACAAACTTGACGACTTTACATATTCTTTTACCAGATGTCATATTTTTACCAAATGAAAAGATATGCCAGAAGTTACTTAGATATGTTATACATATATATCCTCATGTGAAGCGTGGTTCAGCAGATGCAAAAAGAGTGTTACATCTAGCCGGAGTGGATATGCAGGGGGGCAGGTCGTCGTCTTTAGAAATCCTGTTAGAAAGTGTTGAATACATGGAGTTGGTGATGGTGAAAGGTTTCCAGACATATTTCAACCATGGAGTTGGAGTTGGAGAAGGAGGAGCCTTTGCAAACTTGGCTAAGCTATCAATTTGAGGATGTGATGACTTAGAGCATCTAGGAATTAGTCGGCTTTCGCAACTTCAACCAATGAAGATGAGGTCTTTCTCTAAATTAACTGAATTATGAATTGAGAACTCCGGGTTTAAATACCTCTTTTTCCCTTCAAGTGCAAGACACCTTGTGCAACTTCGGAAGCTCTGGATAGATAATTGTCTGCTGATGGAAGAAATTATACGCCCAAGGGAGCAGGAAAAAGAAGAAGAAGAAGACTTGGAAGAAGAAGAAGAAGAAGAGGAAATCATAGAATTTCCCAACTTAAAACATATGCAACTTCAATTTTTGCCGAAGCTCAAAAGCTTCTATTGCAAAAGGATAAATATGTGGTTGGATCAGAACACCTCTACATTCCCCGTCCACTCTCTCTTTAATGGCATGGTATGCTTCTTCAACTTTTTAATTTCTAATTTCTTTCTTCTTATCATAAACTGCCTAAAAATTTGTATATAATTATGAATATCATAAACTGCCTAAGAAATACTATTAGTTATAAGTTTTTATTGTTTTCAAAACTTAAAAGAATTATATCAATTTTGAATTTGTAAATATCACAAATTGACTTTTAAAAAATTAATATTTGTCTTATAATTTGGAACAATGGAGTATATAATATGTAATGAAGTGATGTGTGGTTTAGAAATATGAGAGAATTTTATAGTTGGAGAGATGAAGTTAAAAAATAAATTAAAAGACAAATAATATTAGATGATGACAATAATTATAGGGAGGATATTGTAGCAAAAGGATATATTTCCAATAATAATAGTAGTGGATTCCACTATTACGTAGTAGTAGTCATAACGTTTGGATGTTGCAGGTTTCATTCCCTCAATTAAAGATCTTGAATGTGAGCTCGTGCGATGAGTTGGAGAATTTGATTCCTTTTGTAATGCTTGGAAGGTTACAGAATATGGAAACCCTCGACGTAGCAAGCTGCTTTTCACTAAAATGTATTGTTAATGGAGCAACGACGGAAGATGAAGAAGGTTCCGACAGCGAGATCGTCTTCCCTGTTCTAAAAATTCTAAAACTTGTGGGTGTGCCGGAGCTCGATAACTTCTGGTGCACTACATCCATGGGAACTAATACTGACCAACACCAACCCTCCATATTACAAAAGGTACGTACGTACATGAAGGGAATTATTAATTATCTAGCTAGTGTTAGTAATCTCACCGCTAGCTTCAACAAACAAACTCTATCTTCGTCTTAATTACGAATGAATTAATCTTTGTAGTTTTATAATTAATTATACTTACGAATCACATTAGTATATATTGCAGGTTTCATTTCCAAGTTTAGAGACACTGCAGGTACTCAGAATTTCGTCCTATGCGAGTGATTTAGTTGAGCTTATGGGGCTAAATGCTAATCTTTCTCGTGACCATGGAATTCATGATCTTCTGTGTTTTCGAGGATTAAAGACGCTTCATGTTATAAATTGTAACCTCTCGACTCTTTTCACATGTTGTTTGGCTAAAACTAATTTCCAACAGCTCGAAGAGTTGACAGTTCGATGGTGTAAGAAGATGGAAGAAATTGTGAGCGATGAGAATGAATTAGGGAATAAGAAAATGGTTAATGCACATGCTGCTGCTGCTGCTGCGACTTTATCTTGTGATTTTCCTCGGCTGAATATAATTTATCTTGCGGATTTACCAGTGCTCAAAAGTTTTTGCGGCAGTGCGAGATATACATTTAATATGCCATCATTACAAGAAGTTTTACTACGAAATTGTCACCTGTTGAGAAATTTCACTTGCCGACAATTAACCACGCCACCCAAGTTCACAATAATTGGTGAGGATAGGCGTCATAAAGAATGTACGGACCTCAACAAATACTTGCAAACTACATTAGTGACAAAGATAAACTGAAGACATGTATGATGGATGCACTTCAACAACAGCGGCTTGGAACATATTTCATGATGTTTATCGAAGTAGGTTGACCCTCTCCCATTCCTTTAAATAAATATTAAAAAAAATTACGTCTTGAATTTATGTGGATAACTATTTGTGGTATGTAACACTCTTATATTTCTATTCAACCCCGTGTATTGTTAATTATGTGGAGAAATTATTCATGCTCTTGTATTTTTTGTGTTTGACATTTTTCTAGAGTTGAAAATGGCAAATAATAGTGATGATAATCAAGACAATACAGAAGATGATGCTGATAATAGTGATGGTAATCGAGACAATGCAGAAGATGATGCTGAAAATTAGTTACATTCTGTGTTCTTTAGTTTTAAAACAAACGAAAAAAAAGAGATGAAAAATGTATGTTTTATTATGTTTATTTCTCTTGTTTTTGAATTTTTCAAGGGACATGCATTAAAGAAAAGAAATAAACCCAAGACTTGGTCACTTTTGCAAGCGACATGAGGACTCCTCATAATTCGGGGAGACGCATTGCAAAGGAAATTCAATTCTGCTAAATTATGCAAAATATCTCAAACAGAGCATCCAGCAAAATGCTTAAGAAATTTGTTTATCAAATTATAATATTAACTACTATAAAAGGAGCTCAATTAGAGCGAGCAGCAGCAATGGAAAAAACACTTTTCAAGTACCATAAACAACTATATATGTCACTACAAACTGTAAACAAATGAATTGAAACAATAATATAAAGATGGATTTTGGAGCACTCTGGGGTTCAGATTTAGATTATTGATTTATTTAGATTATTTTGTACGAACTAAGTAATTAATAGCAATAATCTTCCATCTCTTTCTGTTTGTGTAACTACTTGTGATTTTGGTATACGTGAAGAAAATATTTAATTTGCAAGGTGGTTAGAATATTGTATAATTAAGAAATTATATTTGAATGAAATTGAATTGCTTCAACCCATGCATCTTTGTTGAGAAATCAGGATCACACAAATATATTAAGATAAATACAAACACACTACTGTATGAGATATAAAATAACAACACAAGAATTTTACATGTAAACCCAACTGGGAAATACCACGGGGAGAGATCTCAGAAATTCACTATGAAAATAATATGGAGATTACAAACTCTAATGAAAAATAAACTAACTGTTTATTTCTCTCTACACTTTCTTAGAATGCTCTAACTGAGATTCTAACTTTCTAACTCTCTTTGCTTCTCTAAGCTTCTTGTTGTTGTGGTGTATTGAAATGAGGAGCCAAAACTCCCTTTTATAGGAGAAATCTGGAGAGGAGAATAAGAAATGAGGAAGGCTAAATTCCAAAAGTCTGAGGGGAAGGGAATTTGGAAAAGGCTAAATTCCAAGATCTGAGGGGAAGAGAATTTGAGGAAGGCTAATGCAAGACAACTTTCAACAATCTTAAATAATCTTAAATAATTCTTCAACTAAAATGAATGAATGATCACAAGTCACACCCCTTTCCGTTATTTTCCCTTGTTTGCCACCCACCGGAGATGAAGGAAATTAGTTCAAAGCCAAAAAAAAAAATATATCTTACTACAATTTTATAAAACTGTTGGAAATAAAAAAGTGAGAGAAAACTGTTGTATATAAAAAAGTGAGAGAAATAACCTTTTTATAAAAAATAACGGCAATAGGCAGATGGTTAATTATCAGAAATCGTCGATTTCCTTTAGCTCTAATATGTCTTCTAGTTTGATGGAGAGCATTTGTGCTTTTCTACGGGTATAGAGAACTGAAGACCATGGGAAGTATCTGGGACTGCCCTCTTTAATTGGAAGAAATAAAGAGACAATTTTTTCTTTTGTTAAAGATAAAGCTTGGCAGCGAATGCAGGGTTGGAGGAATAAGCTGCTATCTAGAGCAGGAAAGGAAGTGTTGCTAAAAACTGTGGTCCAATCGTTACCCTCATATGTGATGAGTGTGTTTTTGATTCCGTCTCTACTATGTGCTGAGTTAGAGAGGATGATGAACTCCTTTTACTGGGGCAAAAATGGTTCGGGAAGAAGAAATATCAATTGGATGGCATGGGATAAGCTTTGTGTTAATAAGCATGGGGATGGTATGGGATTTCAAAAATTGCATGCGTTCAATATTGTGATGCTAGGTAAACAAGGGTGGCGTTTACTTACAGATCCCAATTCATTGATGAGTAAAGTGTTCAAAGTACGTTATTTCCCTAGAGGAACTTATTTGGATGCCCAAATTGGTCCGAATCCTAGTTATGTATGGAGGAGTTTTCTGGCAGCACAGGAGCTTATTCGTAAAGGGGCTCGATGGAGGATTGGTACAGGCAGTCAGGTGAAGGTATGGTCAGATCCATGGCTTCCAAATGATAATCACCCTTATATTGCAAGTGCTAGACCTCAGGGGATGGAAGAGATAACTGTCCATTCTTTATGCTGTGTGGAGGAGAGTTGTTGGGATTTGGATATATTGAATGATCTTTTCTCATTACGGGATAAGAGGCTCATTCTTGAGATTCCTTTGAGTTGGAGGGCGAAGTCAGATTGTTGGAGTTGGTCCAGAGAAAGACGAGGCATCTATACGGTTAAAAGTGGCTATCATACTCTAATGCTTAATAACAGGGGTGCGACACAACATGATAACTCCAACATGTGGCAAAAGTTATGGGGTCTAAATGTTCCAGCAAAAGTGAAACATTTCCTTTGGCGAGCGTGCAAAAATAGTTTACCCACCATGAGAGATCTGAGGACGAAACGTGTTGATGTTAATGATATGTGCCCAAGGTGTAATAATAGTCCTGAAGATGCGTTACATGTCCTGGTGCGGTGTTCTTATGCGAGAGATGTGTGGAGGTTATCATGGATAGGTGATAATAGTGGCTCTGAGGAGAATTTTAGAGATTGGTGGACACGTGTGCTTTCTAGTAGAAATCAAGAAGATGCTAGTATGTCTGCGATGGTTGCATGGGGCCTCTGGAACAGTAGGAATGATCTGGTTTGGCGTCATCGCAGAATTCAGGAAGGGCAAGTGATTTATATGGCTTATTCATTGTATGAGCAGTGGAGGAATGCTCAGGTTAGCACCAGTCATAGTGAAGCACAGGTTGTGGATGTTAATTCGACTTGGAAAAAGCTAGCTACAGGCACATACAAATGTAATGTTGATGCAGCTCTTTTTGGTCACACTAGGCGTATTGGTTATGGTAGTGTGGTTAGGAATGCTGAAGGGTCCATGTTGGCAGCCAAGAACGGTATAGTTGATGGTCCGTTAGATGCTACGATTGCGGAAGCACTTGGTGTTCGTGAGGCGTTAAGTTGGTTGAAGACATTAGGACTCAATAATGAGGTTTTGAAATCTGATGCACTGTTGGTGATCCAAGTGATTACAAGCACTCAGGAGGATTTATCTTACTTTGGCATAATAGTGGAAGACTGTAAATCCCTGGCCAGGGACATTGGTAGTTGTCAGTTTGTGTTTGTGAGAAGATCAGCGAACCAGGTAGCGCATACTCTTGCACGAGCAGCCGGTTCTATGTCTGATCAGGAGGTTTGGGGTCAATCTCCTCCCTCTTTTCTTGTTGATGTGTTGGCCTCTGATCTATGTTAATGAAATATTACCTTTCAAAAAAAAACTGTTGAAATACCCGGTGATAAAAGTACAGTAATACGTGTGGTTGCACAGTAGCACACGGTATTGAACAATATCTCTGATTATTGATTCTTACGTAAGAAGTCACTCAATAATTGATACAGTAAAAATTGCACAGTTTTCCATATTATTGATGCAATAATTGCTACAGTGATAATTGAATAGTATTTTACATTATTGATTCAATAATTATCACGAAACAGTAACTCATATTATTGAAATGATATTATTAGATAGCATTATTGATAATGTCTAGAAATTTTTATCGAGAAAAAGGGTTAGCTTATATAATTGCGTGCTAATAAGGAAAAATCCTTATAGGAAAGCCCTCTCTTTCCTAGGAACGATCTGGTTGTCAGTATTGTGAATCTATAATATTAATTAGAATGATTGAAGAATTGTAAATAATTGATGAATATGGTAAGTAAATATTTCTTCAATTTTGATATAAATGGAGGAATTTTAGAATGAGACATTTGTCGAAAGTTTGTTATATTTTTCTATGAAACCCTAATTATCTTCTACGATAAAATATTCATTCAAATATATTATTATAATATTACATTATAATAGTATAATGTGATAATATAATAGTATAATTTTATAATTTAAATGATAATATTATTATAATAAATTTATTGTATAAGAGTAAAATAAGGAAGAGAGCAAATTGAATTTGAATTCTTTTATTTTAACAGGGTGGAGTAAGCAAGTTGGTTTGGAACTCTTTGTTTTCAAAAGGTGTGTGCTGCAAAACAACCGTGTGTGTATGTTTTGTCAATCCTGGTGTGCTAGTATTTTCTTCTAAATAGGTTGCTTAGTTAAACAATGAAACTCACACCAAAATCAAAAAATTCTTTTTCTATAATATTGAGCATATTTCTTGTGAGTATAAGGATATTTTGAGTGTTGATAACAGTGCAAGATTTCCTCAACATAATCTCCGTTATTCCAGTCAGAACTACTTTCCTACTAAAGTAAAGGATATTATTTATTTCATATTCGTAAAGGATATTTTTTTTCCTGTAAAGGATGTTATTTTCTTCATACTCATAAGGGTTGTCATTTCATTCCTTATTAATCTGTGGGAATAACATGTCTACTAGGATTATTGCGTGTATAGGGAATAACCCTTTGTATTCATTCTTTATTTATATGTGGGAATAACTTGTCTACGCGAATTACCGCATGCTTGGTGAATAACCCTTCGTATTCATTCTTTATTAAGTTGTGAAAATAATCTGTTTACGCAGATTATCGCATGACTGGTGAAAATCCATTTGTAGTTTCATATATTCTTTTATAATACATATTATGTAAGTGATATTATTTCATTTCATATTCTTAAATCTAAACTTACTATGGTAAGTATTGCTTCTATAATTCCTGAAATGATTAAGAATTCCTTGAGGTTTACGCTTCATCTAATATCATTTCATTGGAATATTGATCTGAACTTTCTTATTAAATTTTAATATTTTCATTCGGGATACTATTCACGGGGTACTATTCACTCGGGGTACTATTCATGACAAAATTGGTTTTTTTTTATGTCCAAATTATTTTTAATACATGAATATAATTCTTAAATTTTACTCTACAATTAGTTATCATGTTGACAATTTGGACATTCTTGAACTCTGGATAAATTGAATTATAAATCTCTAATATTTATCCTTAATCTCACTTGATTGATTCTTTATATCATTGTCATAATCCTCATGCTTATATTGTGCTGAAAGTCATATTTGGCCCGTAGTGCAAAGATGGACTATTGATTGGTATGATTATGACCAAAAATTGTGTATTGGTATAATCATGACCTTTAATGTTACAGATAAAGGTTTGCGGTGAAAGTCCTATATGACCCGTAGTGCATAGATGGACAGGTGTTTGACATGATCATGACCACTGGTGATACAAACGAATATCCTTGGCTTGTAGTTCACGGATAATTTGTTGATTTGAAACATTTATTGATTGGTGTTACAGGGATAAAATATTGATGATGGACTTTTAAAATCATAGAAGATAGTAGATATTATGCTCTACTTGACTCTTCTAATGGATTGTTATTTCCATTGTAGTTGTTGATCTAAAACTTGTTGTCTATTGTATTCTATCAAAATTTTCACTGTTGAGGACTAAGGATAATTTGTTCTTCATTATCTTAGTCATAATATTCTTTATTGGGCTAGTTGAGCTCACTCTTTCCTTTTGATTCTATTGTTTTTCTCAGGAAGCGAGAATGTAGCTAGGATTAGTCGGGGAGTGGAGTAATGGTCCAAGATAGTTATTATAGTAGTTCTCACTATTTTGTAAAATAGTGTGACAATAATTGTAATAAGAACTTTATTTGAGTTTGGATATTATCTACGAGACAATATTTGTATTAAAACTCATAGCGTATGTGTTGTCGTATTTTGCATGATAGTTGTATTAAGGAAGTTTGTATTTGGATTCTGTACCATGTATTTGGTGACTCAGAATAGGTTGTGTGGACCTATTTTGGGGGCGTCACAGTTGATATCAGAGTTTAGGGATATGATCTCTGGTGGAGATTTAGGATTAGAACTAGGCGGAAAGATTAAATCCTTCGCTAGTGTGTCCTACCTAAGCTTATTTGTTATTGGTCGGTCAGAATATAGGGATAATATGTGGTATGTTAATTTCTTTAATTAACCCTTGTTTTGTGGCAATGTTTGAGAATGACATCTAAAATTTTTAAGATAAGCAATGGAGCACATGAGACCATTGAGACACCACCAATCAATAACTAGGATAATGTGCATCAAGAAGGTAATAATCCTCATGTAAACAACAACACCGACCAAATGATGAATGATGGGATGTTTAGGAGCTTTCTATAATTCATTCAACACTAAACGAGAGAAACTCTTGTTCAAAATCACTGCTAAGCAATTCAAGGAGTTGGGACTGCCAAAGTTTTTGGGAAAGCTAGAGCAATTTAAGGCAGAAGCTTGGATTAAGCAGATCACCAAGATATTTGATGTCTTGAGATGCACAAAAGAGCAAAAGGTTCCCTTCGCCACCTTTATGTTGCGCAGAGAGGCATATTACTGGTGGGAATCCGTAAAATGTACTCATCTGTCTGCACTTAAGATGTCTTAGGAGAAGTTCCAAGAATTGTTCAACGACACGTACTTTTCAGAAAGTATTCATCACATGAAGGAAGTGGAATTCATCAAAATGGAACAGAACAATATGACTGTATCGCAATACGAGGCCAAGTTTGTGGAGTTATCCCGGTTTGCATCCCATTTGGTGGATAATAAGGAGAGAATGACATGAATATAATGATAACCAAATTTTATGAATAAAGATTTAAATTTCTCGAAATATTTTTTTAAGAATATTATGGTGTGGATTTGATATAATGTTATAGTTGTGGGTAATATTTATAAATTTTATCAAAAGTATGTCAGTTGTTATATAATATTCGATTAAAATGGTGGGGGGAATATTCGTTTTTAACGAGGAATATTATCACGATAAGCTGCGAAACTTTTAAGATCATTCATTCGATCATTACACACTCTGGACCCCCAAATTTTATGAATAAAGAAAATTATTAATATTATGATGGATTGAGAAAATAGCGACAAAAATATTTTATATATATTAAATAACGGCGGAAGTTTTGGACCTGAGATTAAGCTGTTGAAACACTTTCGGTATTAAAAAAATAACGGCGGAAGTTGTCTGGCACCGTGGTTGCGTAGTAGCACACGGTATATTGATTATTGATGCTTACGTGAGAAGTCACTCGATTTTGTTCAATTATTGCTACGATAATTTGTTGCATAGTATCTCACGTTATTTGATTCAATTATTGTCGATATTTTATATATTATTAAATCAATAATTGAGATAACAAAGTTATTAATATTATTATTTACAATATTAACGATGTCTAGAAGTTACGCGAGGAGGAGGTTTGGTCACTAATTGCGGCGTGATAGGGAGAAATCCTTATTGAAAGCCCCTCTTTCTTGGGAACGACACAGTCGATTAATATTGTGAATTATAATAAAGGTGATAAGTTTTGTTTTATTATTATTATAAATGTAATAAAATGTAGAAAAACTTTTATAAAATTTTTTATTTTTGTTTTTATTAGATAATAGAATATATTATATTTTATTATGCATAGTATTTGTTAGTTAGAATATGCATAGTGTTTGCGTAAATCTCTTTTTATATAAAACATAATATACTTTTATAAAGTTATTTGTTTTATTAGACTATAAATAGAATATATAATATTACTATTATGCGTAGTGTTTGCATAGTGCTGCGTAGTGTTTGCATAGTAAAATCTTTTTATATAAAATATAATACTTTTATAAAGTTATTAGTTTTATTAGATTATAAATAGAATATATTATATTTTATTTAAAAGATTTTGTTTTATTAGAATATTTTATTAATCTTTGCATAGTAAATCAATATGGATAGTCCAGTTTAAAAAGTAAATCAATGCGGATAGTTTATGAATTAGTTCTTATTTAGTCCATTCTCCTATAAATAGAAGCTCATTCCTTCATTATTTCTTACAATTCACTTGAAACTACTAGAGAAAACTATAGAGAGAAAGAAGAAAAAAGTATTACTATATTCACTTTCTCCTATATATCGGTTTCTTACAAGGTAAGGGGTATTATTTCTTTTGTATTCATGAAGAGAACTTACATTATTCCATTCTTTATTATTACATTGGAATAACTTTTGTATCTGTGAACTACCCTATACTTGGTGAAATTCTTACATTATTCCATTCTTTATCATTATGTTGGAATAACTTTGTCTATCTGATCTGCATCATGGTGAAATTCTTACATTATTCCATTCTTTATTATTATGTTGAAATAACTTATTATTCTTCATATGTTGGTGAAATTCTTACATTCCATTTTTATTATTACATTGGAATATCACATGCAATGCGTTTCTGGCGTGACTGGTTCCATTCTTTATTATTACATTGGAATATCTTGTATGCATGCGTTTCTGGCGTGACTGGTTTCCATTATTTATTATTACATTGGAATATTCTTTATTATTATGGAATATCATGCATTCACGCGTGATTTTTATTCCATTCTTTATTATTACATTTGGAATAACACATACATGTGGATTACCGCATGCGTGGTGAATGATCCTTTGTATTCATTCTTTATTAAATTGTGGAAATGATGCATCTACGTGGATTCTGCATGGTGGACGAAAAATCCATTTGTTATTTCATATATTTATTATACTCGGTTTGGTTAAAGTTTTGGCTTTTATACTCCATGAAATTAGTGGAATATCCTTGATATTTGCGCTTCATCCGATATCTTTTCATGGAAATATTCTTACGAGCATTCTTGAATTTTACTCCTGAAAGCGCGATATCATGTTGACAATTTGGGCGTTATTGGTTCTGGATAAATTAATTCTTGAACTTGTTTTATTGAATTCTTATATCATTGTCATCATCCTCATGTTTTATATTATGTTGAAAGTCATCTACATGGCTTTTGTGTGCATAGATGGACTTGGTATGATTATGACCGAGGATTATTCGGTATAATCATGGCCAGTAATGTTACAAATGATGTGGTAAAAGTCCTCGTTGGCCCGTAGTGCATTGATGGACGAGTTGTTGGCATGATCATGACCATTGATGAATACCACGAATATCCTTGGCGTGAGTGCGTGGATAATTTGTGGTTGTGATACTTAATGAATATCCTTGGTAGTAGTGCGAGGATGATGATGGATTATTTATTAAGTTTGAGTCTCGAACGATAAAAGTGATGAAAAACCTTTTAAATCATAGAAGATAGTAGATTTTATTCTCTACTTGACTCTTTTAATGGATTGCTTGTTCCGCTGCGATTAAACTTGATGTTTGTTATATTGTATCGGTTTAACATTTTGTGAAGGCTAATGATAATTTATTACGCATTATCTTAGTCATAATATTTCTTCTTGGGCTAGTTGAGCTCACCCTTTTTTGCTTTCATTGTTCTCTTGAGGAAATGAGAGCGTGGCGAGGGACTAGTCGGGGAGCGGGTGATGGTCCGGATGATAGCATTAGTAGTCCTCACTATTACATGAAATAGTGTGTTAATAAATGTATTGAGGACTTATTTTGAGTTTGAATCTTGTCAGAAGACAATATTTGTATTAAAACTCACGACTCATTTGTATATTTATATTTAAGATTGTATTTGTATTACATACCATGTATTTGGCGACTCGAGAATAGGTGATGTATACCTATTTTGGGGCGTCACGATTAGGTATCAAAGCTTAGGGATATGATCCTGGTGAGATGTGAGATAAGAACTAGGAGGGAGGCGGAAATTCCTTCGCTAGTATGACCTACCTAAGTTTATTTGGTATTTAATTGGTCGGTCGGAGTATAGGGATAATATGTGATATGTTAATTAACCCTTGTTTTGTGGCGATGTTTGAAAATGGCATCACGAAAATGTTGAGATCAGCAATGAAGCACGTGAGGCCGTTGAGTCTCCACAGATCGATACCGGGATAATGTGCATCGGAAGACAATAATCCTCGGGTAAATAACAACAACGATCAAATGATGAGCGATGGGATGTTCGGAGGCTTTATCACGATTCATGCAACATCGGTAAGAGAGACTCTTGTTCAAAATATAGGTGGAAATAATGGCAACCCACGATTGGTCACCGCATTAAGCGATTCGAGGAGCTGGGACCACGGAGTTTTTGGAAAGCAGAACCACTTAAAGGCGAGATGTGGATAAAGCGGATCACCAAGATATTTGATGTCTTGGGATGCTCAGGAGCAAAAGTTCCCTTTGCCACCTTTATATTGCGTGAAGAGGCGATTCTTTGGTGGGAATCGTAAAAGCGTACTCGACTGGCCTTTTCTCAAGATGTCTTGGGAGAAGTTCGAAGAATTGTTCAACGACAAGTACTTTCACGAAAGTATTAAATCACATGAAGGAGGTGGAGTTCATCAAGTTGGAGCAAAACAATATGGCCAGTGTCGCGCGATGATGAGAGGCTAAGTTTGCGGAGTTATCGGTTTGCATCCCATTTGGTAGATAATGAGGAGAGAATGATGCGAATGTTTCTAAGAGGTTTGAAACCCAAATATCGTCGATACCTCATTTCTCACAAAAACTTTGTTTATATTAGGATGTTGTGAATAGGGCTCGATTATTGGAGCGCGATAATGAGTCAACCTGAACAAAAGGCGACGACCAACAACACGATAATAATAAAAATCTGGGTGCAGCGACCATGAACAATGATAACCATCGTGGGGAAATTATCATGCGAGAATGGTAACCACTTGGTGGTAATCATGGCGAATAATAGAAGTGGAAATTTCAAGAAGAGAAGGTTCAATAATGATGGAAAGCGCGGCGACACCAACACCCGTTTTCAAGGAAGAAGAAGAGCGACCACCGGTCGTATGTTTCAAATCTTGGACGGGAGGGACACATCCGTCCAAAGCTGCATGCTGTGACAATCAAAAGCGTGTTTCAATTGCGGAAGAGAAGGTCACCTAGCTCGATTTTGTCGTGTAGTGAAGTCGAAGTCCAATTTGGGATAATGATGCCAAAGGATGTCTCGAGACAAGTCAAAAGCGGTAGTTTAAGTGAGAGCGTTTTTGTCGAGGAACCCGAGCGAAGTTATCACGGGTAAGTTAATCATAAATTCTTGCGAAGTCTATACCTTATTAAATCTGGGTTCTACCCATTCTTTTATCTCTCTTGCTTGCGCTCAACGTTTAAATTTGACTCCGAGAAGTTAGACTTTGACTTATTGGTTGAAACTTCGTTAGTAGAAACCTTCGTTACCTCCACTTGTTTATAAATCTTGTTGATTCAAATCGACACTTTCACGTTACTGTCGATCTTATCTCTTTGAAAATACTTGCCTTTGATGTGATTTTAGGAATCGATTGGTTAACTACTCATCATGCTTTTTTTATAAGGTTTGTTAGCTTTCATATTCTAACTAACCAACTGTTATTATCTTGATTCAAGCAACCAAACCACTAAAAGTCGATCATTGTCATATCAAGCCATAAGTAAAGAGCCCCGAGAGCCTTTATTGGTGACTTCCTTGTGTGGAATGCTGCAAGAAGCTAGACTTTCTTTAGGGGGCGTCGTGAATAGCGATGGCAAGTTGATAGGTATCGATGTGACGTGCTATCCAGTCTTGGATGAGGTCACGATTTTGAATGATATTTCTATTGTTAATAAATTTCTTGGCGTATTTCTTGAAGACTTCTTAGCCTACCCTAGGCGTGAAATCAAATTTTGTATTGACCCCGATACAAAACCCATTTCTAAAACCCTTAAATATTTCTTCACCAAAAGCGAGCGTATAATGCGCCCGAAAGACGTTGGCTCGAAATTTGTTGAAGATTACGATCGTACCATTCAATATCATTATGGAAGAAAGCGTGGTGGTAGCGGCGCGTTGAGTAGAAGATCGTATCGTTTGAGTGCGATGTTGTTAACACAAAAACCCATTTATATAACTTACAAATGATGAAGATAGAGTTAAAGACTCTGAGAGACCCGTGTGAAGATAACGAATATCTGAGTAGAATCGACTTTAATCGATAAAGTTAAAAGCCGCTCAAACTACATACTCAGAAGGCGATGAATGTGAAGAAGAAGGTTCAAGAGCGTTATTCTAGAAGCGAGAATCGATGAAGAGAAAATCTCAACCCTCGATTTAATTGGCCCATTTGAAATCCTCGATCGGTAGGAGCGTGGCTATATAGACTCGTTTTACTGCCAAAGTATGTCGGCGTGTTCATAACGTTTTTCACGTATCGATGTTACGTAAATATGTGGATGACCGAACCACATTATTGAATTAAAACTAGGCGAGATAGCGGAAGATTTAACGTATGAGGAGATCGTGTTAAAATCTTGGATAAGAAGGATCGTATTCAACACTCAAAAGGTTATACCTCAAGAGTTAGAATCGAAATGAAGTCGAGGTATCCTCATCTCTTGGCATACCGAGTGCGTACGTAAATTTTGAGGGAAAATTTTATATAAGGAGGGAGATTGTGAGACCCCAAATTTTATGAATAAAGATTTAAATTTCTCGAAATATTTTTTTGAATATTATGGTGTGGATTTGATATAATGTTATAGTTGTGGGTAATATTTATAAATTTTGCAAAGTATGCAAGTTGTTATATAATATTAGATTGGTTGGGAAATATTCTTTTTATCGGGGGAATATTAAATGACGACCACAATCATTAGTGGACCCCAGCAATGAAATTATTGTCGGATTGAGAAAATGATAAAAATATTTTTATGAAAATAACGGCGGAAGTTTTTTACTGAGTTAACTATTGAAACACCGGTGTTAAAAAATGCGATGATGTCTGGCGTGGTTGCATAGTAGCTACGATATTGATTATTGATGCTTACGTGAGAAGTCACTCGGTTTTGTTCAATTATTACTACGATAATTGTTGCATAGTATCTCACGTTATTTGATTCATTATTGTCGATATTTTATATATTATTAAATCAATAATTGAGATAACAAAGTTATTAATATTATTATTTTTGCAATATTAACGATGTCTAGAAGTTACGCGAGGAGAGGTTTGGTCACCTAATTGCGGCGCCTGATAGGGAGAAATCCTTATTGGAAAGCCCCTCTTTCTGAGGAACGACACAGTGATTAATATTGTGAATTATAATAAAGGTGATAAGTTTTTTTTATTATTATTATAAATGTAATAAAATAGAAAACTTTTTATATAAAAAAGAAAACTTTTATAAAGTTTTTGTTTTATTTGATTATAAATAGAATATATTATATTTTATTATGCATAGTGTTTGCATAGTAGTACTGCGTAGTGTTTGCATAGTAAAATCTTTTTATATAAAACAGAATACTTTTATAAAGTTATTTGTTTTATTAGAATATAAATAAAATATATAATATTCTATTATGCGTATATATTTGTATAGTACTGCATAGTGTTTTGCATAGTAAAATCTTTTTATATAAAACAAAATACTTTTATAAAGTTATTAGTTTTATTAGATTATAAATAGAATATATTATATTTTATTTAAAAGATTTTGTTTTATTAGAATATTTTATTAATCTTTGCATAGTAAATCAATATGGATAGTCCAGTTTAAAAAGTAAATCAATCTGGATAGTTTATGAATTAGTTTCTTATTAGGTCCATTCTCTATAAATAGAAGCTCATTCCTTCATTATTTCTACGAATTCATTTGAAACTCTAGAGAGAAAAACTATAGAGAAAGAAGAAAAGTATTACGCTACTTCACTTCTCCTATATCCGGTTTCTTCTAAGGTAAGGGGTATTATTTCTTTTGTATTCATGAAGAGAACTTACATTATTCCATTCTTTTTATTATTACATTGGAATAACTTTTGTATATCGTGATTTACCTATATACTTGGTGAAATTCTTACATTATTCCATTCTTTATCTTATGTTGGAATATTATGTTGGAATAACTTCGTGGTGAAATTCTTTATTATTCCATTCTTTATTATTATGTTGGAAAATTCTTACATTATTCCATTCTTTATTATTACATTGGAATATTTATTATTACATTGGAATATCATGCGTACATGCGTGAAATTCTTGTTATTCCATTCTTTATTATTACATTGGAATATCACATGCATGCATTAAATGGTGATGACTGGTTTCATTCTTTATTATTACATTGGAATATCACATTACATGCGATACATCATCATGCATGCGATTTGTGACTGACTCTTACATTATTCCATTATTTTATTATTATATTGGAATAACACATTTATGTGTGGATTATCGCATTATGCATTGAATGAATGATGAATGATCCTTTATTCATTCCTTATTAAATTGTGGAAATAATGCATCATGCGTGGATTCTGCATGGCGGTCGAAAATCCATTTCTTTTTTATATATTCTTTATTATACTCGGTTGGTTAAAGTTTTGGCTTTTATACTCCATGAAATTAGTGGAATATCCTTGATATTTGCGCTTCATCCATTATCTTTTTCATGGAAATATTCTTACGAGCATTCTTGAATTTTACTCCACAAAGCGATATCATGTTGACAATTTGGGCGTTATTGGTTCTGGATAAATTAATTCTTGAACTTGTTTTATTGAATTCTTATATCATTGTCATCATCCTCATGTTTATATTATGTTGAAAGTCATCGTGGCTTGTGGTGCATAGATGGACTTGGTATGATTATGACGAGGATTATTCGGTATAATCATGGTAGTAATGTTACAAATGATGTGGTAAAAGTCCTCATTGGCCCGTAGTGCATTGATGGAATGAGTTGTTGGCATGATCATGACCATTGATGAATACGAATATCCTTGGCCCGTAGTGCATGGATAATTTGTGGTTGTGATACTAATGAATATCCTTGGCCGTAGTGCGGGGATGATGTGGATTATTTATTAAGCTTTGAGTCTCGGCGATAAAAGTGATGAAAAACCTTTTAAATCATAGAAGATAGTAGATTTTATTCTCTACTTGACTCTTTTAATGGATTGCTTGTTCCGTTGCAGTTAAACTTGATGTTTGTTATATTGTATCGGTTTAACAACATTGTTGAAGGCTAATGATAATTTATTACGCATTATCTTAGTCATAATATTTCTTCTTTGGGCTAGTTGAGCTCACCCTTTTTGCTTTCATTGTTCTCTTGAGGAAATGAGAGCGTGGCGAGGACTAGTCGGGGAGCGGAGTGACGGTCCGGATGATAGCATTAGTAGTCCTCACTATTACATGAAATAGTGTGTTAATAAATGTATTGAGGACTTATTTTGAGTTTGAATCTTTATGCAGAAGACAATATTTGTATTAAAACTCACGACTCATATTATATATTTAAGATTGTATTTATTACAGACCATGTATTTGTATTAGGTGATGTATACCTATGGGGCGTATTTGGCGAATTGTGCTCAGAATAAATTTGTGATGTATACCTATTTCCCCAAATACAGGAGTTGGTACCCGAGCCTCTATTTGGTGACTTCCTTTGTGGAATGCACCAAAGCCAGACTCTCCGTAGGGGACGCGATATTTGTGCGATGGTAAACTGATAGGTGCCATTGTGAGGTGTTATCCAAGCTTGGGATACGAGTCACAGTTGAGAGCAACCTAAAGTCAGTAATCGAAATACGTAGCTTTCTAGGCTTAGCTGGTTATTATCGGAGATTCGTGGAAGGATTTTCTTGAATCGCCAATCCATTAACTCAGCTAACTTGTAAAGATACAAAATTCGAATGGAGCGAGGAATGTGATAATAGCTTCCAAGAACTCAATAGGAAACTCATTTCAGCACCTATTCTGACAATACCATCCTAAAAAAGCGAACATAATAGCTCACGCGTTGAGTAGAAGATCATTTGCGGGTACGAGTGCGATATTGTCAAACATAAAGACCCATTTCGTATAAATTACAAATGATGAAGATAGAGTTAAAGATTCTAGGGACCCACATGATGATGTCAAATATACGAGTAGAACCGACTTTAATCGATAAAGTTAAAGTTGTGGCCTATAGACTCGCCTTACCGCCAATAATATCTCGTGTTCATAACGTTTTCCACATATCCATGCTACATAAATATGTGAAAGACCCGAACCATATTATTGAAGTAGAACCAAATGAGATAGCAGAAGATTTAACGTATGAAGAGGTACCTGTTAAAATCTTGGATAAGAAGGAACATATTTTACGCTCAATGGTTATACCTTAAGTCAAAGTTTTATGGAGAAATCACGATATTGAGGAAATGTACTGGGAGTTAGAATCTGAAATAGAAACAAGGTATCCTCACCTCTTCGACATACTAGGTATGTACATCAATTTCGAGGAAGAAATTTCATAAGAATGGGAGGTTGTAAGAACCCAATTTTTTATGAATAAAGATTTAATTTCTCTAATTATTATTTTGAATAGTAAGGTGTTGATTTGATATAATGCTATAGTTATGGATGATATGTGCAAATCTTTCAAAGTAAGCAAGTTGTCATAAAATATTCATT
The DNA here is from genome assembly GCA_020205615.1 of Panax quinquefolius. Taxonomy (NCBI): domain Eukaryota; kingdom Viridiplantae; phylum Streptophyta; class Magnoliopsida; order Apiales; family Araliaceae; genus Panax; species Panax quinquefolius. The sequence goes on from CM035161.1 coordinate 67,785,132, forward strand.
TTTTCGGGGAATATTCTTTTTATCAGAGAATCTCCGCATGATGACGCAATCATTGATGGACCACATAACATAATAATTGTCGGATATAGAAAGCGACAAAAATAACCTTTTTATAAAAAATAACGACAAAACTTTAATCGTTAAACTGTAGAAATGCCCGATGATAAAAATACAGTAATGCGCATGGTTGCACAGTAGCACACAATATTGAACAATATCTCTGATTATTGATTCTTACGTAAGAAGTCACTCAATAATTGATACAGTAAAAATTGCATAGTCTTTCATATTATTAATGCAATAATTGCTACAATGATAATTGAATAGTATTTTACATTATTGATTCAATAATTATCACGACACAGTAACTCATATTATTGAAATGATATTATTAGATAGCATTATTGATAATGTCTAGAAATTTCTGTCGAGAAAAGGGGTTAGGTTATATAATTACGCATCAGTAAGGAAAAATTATTATCAAAAAGCCTCCTTTTTCTTGGGAACGATCTGGTTGCCAGTATTGTAAATCTATAATATTAATTAGAAATAATGATTAAAGAATTGTAAATAATTGATGAATATGGTAAGTAAATATTTCTTCAATTTTGATATAAATGGAGGAATTTTAGAATGATACATTTGTCGAAAGTTTGTTATATTTTTCTATGAAACCCTAATTATCTTCTTTGATAAAATATTCATTCAAATATATTATTATAATATTACATTATAATAGTATAATGTGATAATATAATAGTATAATTTTATAATTTAAATGATAATATTATTATAATAAATTTATTGTACAAGAATAAAATAAGGAGGAAGAGAGCAAATTGAATTTGAATTCTTTTATTTCAAATAACATTTGATAAAAGGGGTGGAGTGAGCAAGTTGATTTGGAACTCTTTGTTTTCAAAAGGTGTGTGCTGCAAAACAACTGTGTGTGTATGTTTTGTCAATCTTGGTGTGCTAGCATTTTCTTATAAATAGGTTGCTTAGTTAAACAATGAAACTCACACCAGAATCAGAAAATTCTTTCTCTATAATATTGAGCGTATTTCTTGTGAGTATAAGGATATTTTGAGTGTTGATAACAGTGCAAGATTTCCTCAACATAATCTCTGTAATTCCAATCAGAACTACTTTCCTACTAAGGTAAAGGATATTATTTATTTCATATTCGTAAATGATATTTTTTTTTCGGTAAAGGATGTTATTTTCTTCATACTCATAAGGGTTGTTATTCCATTCCTTATTAATCTGTGGGAATAACCTGTCTACGCAGATTACCGCATGCATGGTGAATAACCCTTTGTATTCATTCTTTATTAATATGTGGGAATAACTTGTCTACACGGATTACCGCGTGCCTGGTGAATAACCCTTCGTATTCATTCTTTATTAAGTTGTAAAAGTAATATGTTTACGCAGATTATCGCATGACGGGTGAAAATCCATTTGCAGTTTCGTATATTCTTTTATACTCCATATTATGTAAGTGATATTATTTCATTTCATATTCCTAAATCTAAGCTTACTATGGTAAGGATTGCTTCTATATTACCTGAAATGATTAAGAATTCCTTGAGGTTTGCGCTTCATCTAATATCATTTCATTAGAATGTTCATATGAACTTTCTTATTAAATTTTAATATTTTCATTCGGGCTACTATTCACGGCAAAACTGGTTTTTTTTATGTCCAAATTATTTTTGATACATGAATATCAATCTTAAATTTTACTCCATAATTAGTTATCATGTTGACAATTTGGACATTTTGAACTCTGGATAAATTAAATTATAAATCTCTAATATTTATCCTTGATCTCACTTGATTGATTCTTTATATCATTGTCATCACCCTCATGCTTATATTATGCTGAAAGTCATCTTTGGCCTGTAGTGCAAAGATGGACTGTTGATTGGTATGATTATGATCAGGAATTGTGTATTGGTATAATCATGACCTTTAATGTTACAGATAAAGGTTTGTGGTGAAAGTCCTCTTTGGCCCGTAATGCATAGACGGACAGGTGTTTGGCATGATCATGACCACTGGTGATACAAACGAATATCCTTGGCCCGTAGTGCATGGATAATTTGTTGATTTGAAATATTTATTGATTGGTGTTACACGGATAAAATATTGAGGATGGATGTCGACGTTGGGATTTTTATTTGTCCCTTTTTCGTTACTTGTTCTTTGGTGTTCTCATGTTAATGTGAGATTTGTTTGAAAAAACAAGTGAAAAAGGTCCGACATGTGTAATGTCAACGATTTGACTTTAAGAGTCGCCAACAGTTGGTGTTTTTAATCGGTTGCACCAACGCGAATTGGAAAAGGTTTTCACATTGACCCGATGATATGACAACTCGCTAAATGGTCTGTGAAACCGAGATTCATTTGGGTTCGGGGGCTTGATTATGCGGAGGGAAGGTGTTAGGCACCCCCCGACATCCGTGTTGCCACGGTGACCTCCACATTTTAAGAAACTGTTATTTGAATGTGTGTGTATGTGTGTGGATCAATGTGCAATTTATTTGGATGTAGTGCGAGGTCTCGTTCGCACCTATATATAAAGGGTTTGAATTTATAGAAAAATTCAGTTTTAAACATGATATAGCAGTGAAGTTTTGTAAAAAAAAGAGGTTTTTCAAACCCTGTGCTCAATAGTAATTGAGACCTTTTCATACTTCCATTTTATTATTAAATGTTCGGCTTGTTTACTTTTATTTTCGAGATACGAGGCATCTTCGAGAAAATAATATACAGCAGTGTCGAACTCCTCATGGGCATGATAGCCATCTAAGGAAATTCAAACATTGTAAATAATGTACAAGCTGCTTACAACTAAAAATGTCCATCACGGGAACCGAATCTATATTCAGTAGCCTGAATTTGTGATCACATGATTCCTAGGCTCACATGATGCCGCAGTTTATATGGAAAGCAGTAAGCAGTTATATATTTAAAAGATGTAAATATATATATACAGACATGATCAACCACTATGAATCAACTCCATGGGAGTTCGGAAATGTAAATATATAAAAGCGATATATATATATATATATATATATATATATATATAAAAGCAAGTAACGCTCCGGATATAAAATCCAGGCTCAATCAAGGCATAACTCGATAATGTTAGTCTATATATAAATATATAAGTATATAAGTATATATATACAGACAGAAATGAAAACCACAGACCAAAGTCCGGGCATACGCACACAACACGACTCTCAATGTGTAGAATAGTGTGTGCAAAGATGAAGAAAAATGCTTTAAAGTGTGTAAGAAGGCTTACAGTGGACTACCAAAGAAGACTCCAATAACTTTAAATGGATGAGTACTCGGCTCCCGCCAGTAAAAATATGACAAAATATAAGCTCAAAAGTGTTTGAAATAAGAAAGCACTCAGTTTTATGGTGTGTACAAAGCCAATTGGACAGGGTTTCCTCGCTCTTTCTCCCTCAAATAAGGCCACCCCAAGCCCCATATATATAGAGGGGGGTGCCGCAGGTCTACTTACTGGGTGTCTGCGAGCTTGTGCTACCCAGAACCTTTATGGGTCCCGTCGTGTCGCAAAGATACATACACTTTCGAGACAACGCTACTGCTCGCTATTCGGCTGCGTTCATAACTTTCAATCTGGGAGTTTGATGGAAGCGTGCCATACCATTCCAGAAAGCTCTTTTCGAGAGATATAAAATGACATATGATTTGCCCTTTTTTGATTCAGGGAAGATGGGTCCATGACTGAAATAACATTTCCAGGTTTCCGTCAAACAATTCGGTGAGCTGTTTTGCGTTGTTTGCGCTCTAAAGTTAAGATATGGGTCTTTTGGGACTTCTATAGAAGTAATTTGGGTTGAAATGAGTGTATTTGGTTTGAAGTTAAGTTAAGTTGGCAAAATGACCATTTTGCCCCTCCCAGGGTTATCTCCAGTTTCTCACATTTGTAGCCATCTTTTCGCAGGGTTATCTTTGAGGTTGTCATGCTGTTGACTCTGAATATCCTCAAGGTTATCTTTTAGGTTAGAATTGATGTTGTGGTCCTCCAGGGTTATCTCTGGAGTGAAAAAGATGCTTTTGCCCTCCTGCATAGTTAGTAACATGAAAAGAAAATTTTGAGTGTCTACAGATGCCCCTCTTTATCATGTTCATGCAATGCAATGGAATGGACATGATAAAGATTAGTAGAAACTTAAAATATGACAAGGTATTTTAAATGATGCAAAATGTAGTGAATGCGATGATATATGTTAAAATGTTTTCGTAAATCGCATTTCGCAAATCGCACATCGTATTTCGCACTTCGCATTTCGCTTTTGGCTAATCGTACTTCGCAACTCGCACATCGCATTTCAGAGATCGCATATCGCAAATCGCAAATCACAATGTAATGAATGTTATAATGTATGTTTAAAATGTTTTCGCAAATCACTTTACCTTTACCGGGGATTGCTGATGCCTATGCTGGTGTTGACTACAACGGTTTGGCTTTTTGTCGATGTCGCTAATGCCTGTTTGATGAAGAGAAATGGAATGTCGTCGATGCATATGCTGGTAGTTTACAATGGTGCCTACCCTGATGGTAGTTTGACAATAGATCCTACCCTGCTGGTAGTTAAATACGCTGACATCACCCAACTGTTTCGGTTCCCACTCGAATGGCAGAATACAAAGCTTTCATCGCTGAACTGTCTTGATGTTGCGCTGAATTGATGCCAATGGTTTTGAATATCGGATCTCCTGATACCTTCGCTGAAGTAATATTTAAAGGTTTGCTTCGCTAGACTCTGCCTGATGTTACACTGGATAGAGATGTACGTTGATGTAGCGCCTCACCCTTTTTGAGGTGATTTGTAGTTTCTTTTCGTTGTTGAGTGCTTGTGCCCCATTTCCTTGAACATTTGATTCGCAATCCGGCTCAACTGATGACCTGAATGCCATTGATATCCCTGGAGGGTGCAACTCATTCTTTCCCTGTCGAACTTTTGAACTTCAGTATAGAGGCCTCAATTTATGAGGATTTGATAGAAATTAACATGTTTGACGGTGTAAATTTCATTCTCCAGACCTTTTGTCGTTGGTCTTGAGTTAAGAACTTTTTGAGAATTTTCCCCTTCTTTCGTAGGGGCACGCTTACGTCACCATGATTTCTTTCAGGAGTTTTTTTCTTTTGATGAGAGGCCTGATCTTACCTTAAAATCCTTTGCTTTCTAGAATCGGAAAAATGCCCCAGTCCTTTCGCATGTTGTTGCCGGGGATTTATACGAGAAAGTCTCTTTGTTGACCAAATCGCGAGTGAACAATATTCGAATCTCCAGTGAGATAATATGAGGGAAGCTTTGATGATGATGGACCATGCTGATGGTGTTGACTGGTGCATTTTCCTCCTTAGGATGGTTGATAAATGCCCCAGTGTTGAGTTGTCGCTGTTTCTGAGATTTCCCCAATCTTGTTGTAAGGTTTCCAATATCGGGTTATCGCCAATTTTGAAATTGCCCCAGCCTTGCTTGTTGTCTGGGATAGTTGCTTTGCCAGATGAGCTGATAAGATGTTAAAATCGTAAGAGGCTTTTGCTTCTGTACCAGATGATGAACAGGTCGTGGATTTGGGCTTTGATGCACTCAATCATTATTCCTGACTTGTTTGCACAATCGGCCTGGATGATTTTCTTCTGATTTGATGAAGACTTGTGATTAAGGGTGTCAGATCTTTAAAGGTCCTCGCTGCTGGTTGTCATGGCATATCGCTGTTTCTTCCTTTCTGGGATTTATGTCAGATTCGATGGAATGACATTGAAGTGTTGTTGGGTCTTCTCCACATGGGTCGCTGACTTGGAGGGTTGTTTGGGTTTGGATATTTCTTTTGAGGGACAGACCGCACCACTGTTGGTTGCCTACGTACTCCTGTATGTGAGGGAGATCAGGTCTGCGTAGTTCTTGCTTGATAAGATAAATGGTTTGACAAGTGTTTATTTGAGAAGTGTTTGTTTAGGTTTTTGGGTTTTTGTTTGGTTTGACCGCACCATAAATGGCTGCCTACGTACTCCCATTGATGAGGGGAGATCAGGTCTTTCGTAGTTCAGGCTCAATGAACTAAAACCTGAATAACTTGATTTTTGATTTTTCCTTTTTTCTTTTTCTCTTTTTTTTTTCTTTTTTTTTCAATATTTACACACATGGAAAATAAAAGGCATACTACGAAGAAATTGATATCGTCCCAACTCTTCCGGAACTCGCAACTTTATTCCCTGGATCTACATCTTCTTGGCTAGTTGAGGACTGATAGTCCAGTTGTCAATGGTTATGTTACCTTCAAGGCTCGCGACAGAGGTTACTTCTTGGTCTTGAATGTCTTCACTTATGGCCATAACTTGATCGCTTCTTGGTTCTATACATTCCTCAGGGATGCTTGAGCTGGACCCATCGCAAAAAGGTATGAACTCCTGATTCTTTGATGGGTAGGTTTCCCCGACAACCTCACCACCTTTTCCTTCATCTGTTCCTTCATGCTTTTCCTGGGCTTGAGAGGATTCGACCATGAAATCTCCCTTGAACTATTGTCGCATTTCTTGCAAGGAACTTTCTTTTTTTGCTTTTTCTTCCTTGGAAAGGATCAGTATTTCCTCCGCATCATCCAAGGTTATAAGATCTAGAATGTGGTTGTCATCTTTGGACCACAGGATGTTGGATGTTGGCGGAGGAATCTCCTTTGGGGATTCCCTTATCTCCTCTATCATTTCCTGCATTAGGATCATTCCATCTTGGGTTCTGCCAGGATCATCGCTCATAGCCTTTACCTCATTTGAGCTGCCTGTCTCAAGTGGACATTTTAAGCTTTTTATTTCCTTTTTGCCTTTTTTGGAAATGGGAAATTCTATCTCTAGCTCTCCATTTTCAATTAGATCCTGGATTTTATGTCGCAAAGACCAGCATTTCTTAGTCATATGTCCAAGTGAGTTAGAATGGTAGAGACATATCTTGGTGGAATCATAACTCTTTATCTTGGGATTTATAGGAGGTAGTAGCTTAGTAATCCTTCCTTTGCTTATCAGAAAGTATAACATTTCTTCATTGGATTTGCTTAGAGGGGTGAATTTTTGGACTCTTATGGAGGTTGTTTGATCTTTCTTCTTTGAGAATTCGCATTCCCCTGAGTGATTTTCCGTTGGCGAGATCTTCTAGCAATTTTATCATCCCCCTTTTCTTGGCCTTCTGATAGTTGAGTGAAAAACTGTCTCGTATCCTGATGTTGGCGCACTATCAGCTTAGCTAGCAGATTGACTTGATTTTAGATTGTCTCTAACTTTTGTATTACTATCATACCCTCCTCCGAGTTTTCCAACTTTGGGACATTTGATATATGCCTTTGGGGGTATTCTTCTATCTTATGAATTGGATACCTTTTAGCGCTTTCTGACCCGATCATGTTTACTTCCCTCGTATCAATGTGCAACGGAAGGTTGGTGTTGATATTCTGTTGATCTGGTTGCTGAACCATAATACTGCCACTTTCAATCAGATTTTGAATTTTATGCTTTAAGGACCAACAATCTTCTATATCGTGTCCTGGAGACCCTGAGTGGTAAGCATATCTCTGGCTTGGATTGTATCTTTTGCTCCCTGGTTCTAGAGGTGGAGCCAGTTCGATAATTTTCTTGTGATCCATTAATATCACCAACACATTTTCAAGTGAATCGCCTAGTGGAGTGAACACCCGATTTTTCGTTCTTTCAAATTTTCTTTTCCTATCTGGGTATTGGTTGAACGCAGTCTATTGTTGAGATGGCAGATTGTCTTGCATTTTCCAAATGGGGGGACTGTAGGTTGGTCTCCTAGCTTGCCCCTGTACAACAAGGGATACATCTTCATTGCCTTTATCGGGTACACCTTGGGATCGCTTCGCATACTTGCCGATCTATATAAACGCTCCGATATATAAAATCCGTGCTCATCGATATAATCGACAATGATTATATATATATATATATACATATATATATATATATATATATATATATATATATATATATATATATATATATATAACCAAGTAAACGCTCCAGATGTAAAATCCAGGCTCAATCAAAGCATAACTCGATAATGTTAGTCCATATATAAATATATAAGTATATAAGTATATATAAACAGACAGAAATGAAAACCACGGACCGAAGTCCGGGCATATGCACATAACACGACTCTCAATGTGTAGAATAGTGTGTGCAAAGATGAAGAGAAAGGCTTTAAAGTGTGTAAGAAGGCTTACAGTGGACTACCCAAGAAGACTCCAATAACTTTAAATGGATGAGTAATCGGCTCCCGCCAGTAAAAATATGACAGAATATAAGCTCAAAAGTGTTTGAAATAAGAAAGCACTTAGTTTATGGTGTGTACAAAGCCAATTGGACAGGGTTTCCTCGCTCTTTCTCCCTCAAATAAGGCCACCGCAAGCCCCATATATATAGGGGGATGCCGTTATCTACAGTAACTTCCTCGAGCTTCCCGTGGTTGCCCAGAGGCATTTGTGGGTCCCGCCGTGTCGCATGATTAGACACTCGAATAACGCGATGTTATTTCGGTTATTCATAACTTTCAATCCGGGAGTCCAATGGAAGCGTGCCATACTATTCCGGAAAGCTCTTTTCGAGAGATACACAATGATGTAGGATTTGCCCTTTTTTGATTCAGGGAAGATGGGTCCATGACCAAAATAGCATTTCTAGGTTTTCGTTAGG